>DWAN01003751.1:0-12995 GCA_018230445.1 Heliconius hewitsoni
AGACACTACGCACTACACCTCGCGCACTGCCTCATTTTCGAGACATTACATGTTAAGTGGCGGAACCCAATGTCACACAAAATATTCTGTCATATTACTAGAATGAGGAAATGAAAATAAATCGTTTGTCAGAATGGGAATCGAACCCTTTTCAAATGGTTTAATAAAATTGTACAGCTTAATTCAATAAACGATATAACCGGATTTTAATTGTGATTGAAACGATTTCGGCATTGAGTTCCACCACTCGAAACACATTTCCACCAGAAATCAGCGGGAAGTGAGGAACGGAGTGTCTTAACAGTAGGTTCCCTCTGACTACCCTGCTGTGAGCGGGACACAGCGAGAAGCTGATTTTTTTTTATTTCATCCACATAATATAATACACACTATTCGTCACCCGTTTTCTTTACTTGGATTTTATGACTTATAAACCGTGTGTTGTTCCCGCTTTCATGGTAACCTCCAAAAATCCTCTCTTCCTGCTCTCCCGTACTCTTTAATCTACCTATATGCTATATTTAACTCCAACTCCAATAGCTTCGTTTTCGCGTTGTCTGTCAGTCACTCAGTAACGGTAGTTTTGTTTATATAGACATAACTAAATTATATATTTTTTCACTTTCCTATCTTATTATTTGATTGTTAAATCGAACTAAAATATAAAGGGAACGATCACAAAAAACACACAATAAAAGTTCGTTTCCTCGTTTTAGTGTACCACATCCTATGACCCAAATAAATTCGAATGGCTTTCCAATTTCCATACGCAAACACTTTGCTCCTCCTAATGGCAGCCTTTTTCGGTAAGAAAAGAAGAAATAACTCCACTACATTTGGTTTGGCCTTGACTTATCGATGGTTTTGTATATTATGGATTTTTTTTATTAAATTTACGATTTTATCACGGCACAGCATCAGACGGTACACACGACGTTGTGGGTACAATTTCGAAGTTCCGTAACAAGATAAAGTGAAGCGTTGGGTTTCGTCGTTCATCACGTAGTCTTAAAATAGGAGCGGTTTGTGCAGAGCGGAGAGTCTTACTACTAGGTTTCCTCTTCCTTTTATTCTGTGGGATGCAGCGTGAAGCTATTTTAATAATAAACAAATTATGTTCAAACTAAAAAAAACATCAAACTCACTAAAATAAAGCAAGACACAGGTATACATCCAATTTGAACGGCAAAACTTGAAGACAAATAAATTTTATTTGATTTCATGAAATTATTGGTTCTATCAATTTTAGTATACTTGTAGTTTACCAGTTTTCTTTTACCTCAAGGTTACTTCAAAAAGTATAGTATATAGAATATTAAGTTGATGTCTTACTTTTACTACTTTTAAATCGACTCTACTCATCCCATGGGGATAAAACAAATCTGAGCTATAAAGGTTTTTCAAATTAGTACGTACTTTTCAGTAATAGAAAGTTATTTTGTTGAAGACGAACTGTATTTGAAACTGTTTGTGTATTTGAAATTTTTTGTGTCTTCTGAGTAAGAACAAAAACTCCGATTTTTTTTTTGCTTCATATATATCTCATTCGTAGTCGGAGGGAACCTGAGTGAAACGGAGTGTTTTACAATTTTGTTCCTCACTTTCTGTTGAATCTTCAAAGTATTCAGTCTCAGTTCTCTGCAATCAACACAAATTTTAAATATTGAGCAGCACTTGATTTTGAGAGATCGAAAAAATTAAAACATATTAAATAATCTTCGGGCCATCGTGGTACAGGCGTGGCGTGGCGTGGCAAGTGGAACTCTTAAAGCGACGGTTGTGAGTTCGATTCTAACTCAAAGTATTTAAAAATTTAATACTTCGCTCTGCTAACCAGGCAAAAGCATGTATTAAGTTGGGTCCGCCACTCAACATTCAATGCCTCAAGAAACGCAATAGAGTGTTTAGGTTCCTTCTGCTTACTCTCCGATTTCCGATAGATACTTAAATCCGTAACCGTCACGCTTACTGTAAGACATGTCCACCCCGTTGCGCCACGATGTCCTTGATCAATTTTCTTATGTAATAAAAATTAATAGGCAATTTCTAATTGATTTCTCTCTTTATTTACCTATATTATTTACCTTTACGTTTCTTTACCTTATAGATTATTTTGCATATTTTTACCATGTAAGCCCACTGAAATATATTTTTAAGGCATTATATTAAAAATGTTTGACATACCTTGATATTCTATCATACACTAGCTTTTACCCTCCGCTTTGCGCGCGCAGTAATATGAAATTATGAGCCGTTATTGATACATGACTATAAGTGTTGCAAGTAATTGTAATCTTAGGCGTGTTGGGTTACTTCGAAACAATTAACGAGATGCTTTCTTCGATATATAATATATAATTCCCATTAATGAATATTGAATCCCCTCGATGGGATTCAAACTCACAACTATTACAGACAGACCTACTGAATTCAGACGTCAAAATAAATATGATATCGTCGACGTTAGATCATTTATGTTTGGAACATGAAATGGCGATGAAAAACGATCGTCTCCTAATGTATGTATAATGGTAATATATCATGTAACTATATTATCTATTAATATGTCACTTATAGCTGAGGTTAAATAAAAACATGTTTTTCTTCGATCTATTTTTCTTAGCATTACACTGTATCCCGCTTATAGCAAGGTGAGCAGCGGGACCCTAATGTTAAGACACTAAATTGTCCTCTTTCGGCATTACTTTCCAAATATTGCGTGTTGAGTGGTGGAACTCGTGGATTTGTCTTGTTAATCTTGAGCGAAGAAATGGGTACAACAATTAATTTCACGAGTGACAATTGAACCCACAACTGTTGCATTTACAGCCCTACTGATTCTCGTTTGATTCTTGTTGTTATTACGTCTAATAATTATCGTTGTAGACATTATATACAAAAAATCAACACCTTTAAAATAAACTAACCAACAAATCACCAATACCTTTACGTCTTTCTATATCTTTCCAGATCATAAATTTCGTACGAAATATCATATTTACACCCGCTCGACGCTAGTTGGGTAATAAAAAATACATATACACAAAATTTCAATAAAAAACTTTCATTTATTTAAATAAATAGTAATAAATTAATGATGGTGTACTGCGATAAGGGGGGCGTGCTTAACTATGGGGACTACAGGGTGTTTGAGCACTACTGGAGCGACAACCGGGGCGTGATGGACAACCGCGTGGGCTGAATGGTGGGCGACAACTGGGTGGGCAACCACTGGATGGCCAACCACGTGGTGGGCTGGAACGATGGGCGCGATGACGCCGCCATACGCGACAGCGATGATAGCGAAGAGGACCGCCTGTAAAGTTTTAAGGATAGAAAGATTTTTTTTCGGTTTTTGTAAATTTTGTTTTGCGTTTTAGGGGTTTTTTTTAGTTTCACGCTATATCCTATGTACAGCAGAGTATACAGAAGAAACTTAATGTTTAAACCTAATATTAAAACTCTCCGTACCCACCGGGCCACTAGATTTTCTAGACTGTGCGTGACGAAACTCGACGCCGCGAAGACAGAAACAAAATATACGCGATATAAACTTACGGCATATACATATATGTACTCGATAAATAATGAAGATAGCGGTTCAAAAGAAGTAGCTGAAGCATAAATAATTACAAACACATATATATATACATATAATTATGTGATATATGTATATATATGTGTTTGTAATTATTTATGCTTCAGCTACGCAATTATGGAGCTTTATTGAGAACAAAATTTTATTATTTTCCTATATATAAGACTATATTTTTTCTATACTTGTTTACCTTCTCGCTATGGCCCTCATATAGTAGGTTAAGCACAGGGAAGGCTAGTGTTAAGATACTTCTTTCACCATTTCCGCCCAATTTTCTAGTGCAACGCCATGCTTTTATCGTACCCACAACTTTCTTATTTGCAGCTTTTTAGTCCTAAATTCATAATTTCACAAGAAGGTCAGTAGGGAAACTCTTTTTATATTATTAAACATTTATCTTCTAGTCGACAATAGAATTGTTGAATCTATAAATAGTAGAGTCACAAGTCACAAGTCACCGCATAGCTTATCTTGGGAATTCAAACGTATATTGAAACTTAGAAAGTATTATAAAAAGTTGAATACCCACAATTCTAATTTTATATACAAAATATTTTTTTATATATGAGCCGTCGTTGTGGCGCAGGGGAATATGCGTGCTTCTGTAAAAACGATGGTTATGGGTACCATTCTCACTCGAAAGAATAAAATATTTCATATTTTAAATTTTTCTCTCAGGTAACAAACCGCGGCGTTGTGTTCAACCACTCAAGATTGCGCCTTGATATTAAGAATTTGGCAGGAAGTAGCAAGCGAAGTATCTAATGCACTAGGATCCTCCATTTTTAATGAACTATATATAAATTTTATTTTCAGAAGGGTTCTAGTGCTAGACACTCCGTTCCCCATATTCGTTCCGCCGAATGCCAGTTTCATTGCGTGTTATGTGGCGAAACTTAACGCTGCGCTTCGCCTCGATACCAGAGAAAAGAAATGAAAATATTTTATTTCCTCGAGTGGGAATTGAACCCCAACCTGTAGCGCTTACAGTCACACGCTTGTGCCCCTGGGCCACGATTGGCCTTCACTCTTAATTTACAAAATATTTCAATAAAAGTGTCTATTCTCTAAATACTCTGTATTATCATCGTAATAGAATAAAATGTGTATAAAATTACGTATATGCAGTAGATATTATAAAAAAATAGAAACATTAATAAAATAATATAATAAACTCACCAACTTAATCATTTTAAATTGTATAAAGTACTGTTTCGATGAACGAAGTGAATGGTCTGTGAATAAGTATAGAATACAGCCCTTTTATAGGTCCTAGGCTGTAGTCTCTAGGCTAAATACCTAGTTGTAATAAATCCTTTACGCCGTTGTTAGGCAATATGCAACCTGAGTGTAAGGCTGAAAATAGTATACAGGGTGTTATTTTTCTATTTAATTTAATTTTTTTAATTACTTAGATATATATTTTCTTACAAAAGATTTGAGAACAAAGTGTTTTTTTATTATCTTCTCATTATTTGGCATTACGTGTTTGTTATTTAACACAGTTATTCAAATATATATAGAATATACCAATGAAGAATCGAGGAATCCATCGTAGCGCAGTGATACAGCTTCTGATTACAATCGCGACATTAGTGAGTTAGGTTCCCCACTTGAGGTAACAAAAAATAATTTAAAAACACAAAGCAAGACAAGACATTAAGTTTTGCACTTAACACGTAATATATCGATTTTTTATCTTTAACCTGGGCGATCCATAGAAACCGGAATATAAGCTTTAAAACACACAATGGTTGCTTATTCATTCTTATTCACGAATTCTAATCTTTCAAAAATTCTAAACGTGCAGAGAAAGTATCGTCAAAGTCGCTCGCTATTTGGTATCTTTATGAAAAGTTTCTTTAAAACCACAAAGTGAAGAAACAGAATAGTATTCTTGAAACAAAATATTTTGCATTTGTTCTAGATTGATATAAAAAGGTACTTTTAGATGAGATCAGTTATAGCGTAGGAGTCCAAGCGTGCTACTGTAAACGCAACAGGTGCTGGGGTTCGTATCTCACTCGAGGTAATGAAGTATTTAATAATTTTTTTTTCTCGCTCTGGTAACGAGGAAAACCCCGCAGTAAGTTATACCACTCAATAAGCAATGCCTCCATAATTTAATGGCGAACCTAACCAAAACCTAATATGATTGTAAAATGTTTTCAATTGTCTTTAATTATTTAAAACAAACACTCTGTATAAGAAGTTCAAGCAATGAGACAACTAAGTCCGATCTGATGCTCATTGGGAACTAATTGATACCGATACGAATAGTTGCAATTACCTTCGTTGTGAGTTAACTTAAACTTCTTGTTGTGGTATTAATTGTATTGTAATAAAAAAAATCGAAATATATAAAACTGTGAAAAATTGATTGTGTTAAATAATTAACTCAGTTGGTAACGAGGCAGAGCAAGGCGTTGAGTTCCACCACTCAACATGCAATTTTGTCAGAATTAGGCAAAAAAGAGAGAATAAATGAATTTTAAGGGGAACGCAGTGTCTTGAGATAAAGTTCCAAAGTTGTCTTACCTAACTAGCTATATAGAGGATACAGCGTAAAAGTAAAATAAATTAAAAAGACGAAGCTCGGTGCTTAGCTTTGCCACTACCCAATATGCAATGTTGCAAAAATTGGACATAAAATCTGTTTAAACAGTAGGTTAAACAAGTTTTAAGACACTGCGCTCCACGCTTTCCACCCAATTTTTGAGACATTGCGTGTTGAGTGTTGTTGTCTCAAAACCCCGCTTTAGAATTTTCTTTAGACGAAAAATGAAACAAAAATAGTCGTAACTATATTTTATTAACAGTTTAAAAATTATATAATATTAATAAAGAAAAAAATATCATTTTTTTACTTACAAACAATAATCTAAGTCATTTAATAATAATGATGGCAACCGAACAAGGACGAAACGTCACGAACAAATCAATTAAAATATTTCAACCGTTCGCAGATGTGATGTTATTTCCATTTCCGTTCTATAATAGGGACTTCCGGCCTTGATGTTTTTCCTTTTTTATAATAATTTTATGATGGTATAAACAAATCGTTAAAAATATAGATATTTGAAATTAGATGACGTAATCCGCGACGCAGCCGAAGGTGTAACTATGTGGCTGTAGACACGACGTACATACGGGAAAGAAATATTTAATATTTTCATTTCCTCGTTCTGGTAACAAAGCGCAGCGTTAATTTCATCCATTCAACATGCAATGCTGAAAGATTTCGGCGGCAAGTTGGGAACAGAGTGCCTGAACTCTAGGTTCCCAGGTTTTTCTCTGCTAAGATATTTTGGTCAACAAATTTTACACTACAAGTATAACGATATGCCGTTCTAATGCTAACTTGGCATTTACTTGAAAACACAAAGATAAACCCTCTAAATTATCCTATCAAGCTGTCTCGACTAACTAGCGTCTAGATGTAAGCATCTCTACTGAATGTTTAAATGTAAATTATTTGAAGAATCAGCGAAAATAATATATGTAAATCAATATTTTTGTGTATATGTATATTTTTTCATCTTTATTAAAATCTTCGTGGCGCAGCGCGATAGCGTCTGTAAACGTGACGGTTGTGTTCATTATTAAGACGATATATTTAAGTTTATGTCCATATTCCAATAATTTTTATATGGGACTTGCTCTGGTAGAAAAACAAAGCATGGCGTTGAGTTCCGCCCCGTAACACGTAGCGCCTCAAAAAAAAAACAAAGAAAATGAGTGCTTGCGAGTATCGTGTTCGCAATATAAACTACACTAAATTTATCTAGACTTACTGTACTCTATATTACTCACTTTTTGTGTTTGATAATTTATTTATTGAGCGAGCCTGGTTATATGTATCTGTGCTCAGTATATAAAATATGTGCAAATGTGCAGGTTTAAGATGTAAATTAATTTAAAAAAAAATTTTCTAAAATTTCTTCACAATTACAAGAACAGGGCACTTACCTAATTATTAAATATAAAAAAAATTTTACGTCTCAGATAAAATTACCGCTCAATTTAACTTCCTTTCTCAAGACGCTTTGGCAGACACAATTATTGAATTCAAATTGCTATCTCAATTATAGTAAGCTAAAGATCTGTGGATATCAATATTCAATAGTACTAACACTAAGATATTGAACATATTTTATTGTGCATGCTGGTGAAAAGTAAGGTTCTGTATTTTAAATATGAATGAAGTACGTAAAAATTAAAAACAAAAACCTTTCAATATTGTAGTCCGTATTATATCAATTATATCAAGTATATATCCTGTTATTTCGTTCAAAGTGCATTGTCTTGGACCAAGGAGAAAAGCGGATATCGAAGTATCTTCACTCTCTGCTCATCCTGTCAGCTGCAAAAACCTATCAATTATTCATTCAGCATTTTTACTAAACATTTTTAAAACATGGTAATATTTCTCACCGTCTACGGTGTCTGAATGTAAACGCGAAACTTCGAAAAAACACGAACTTCTTGATTTGATTCCCATTAGGGAGAACATTTGTATCCAAATTATTTTAATTTCCGCCTATACTTATCCCGCTGTATAGGTAAATAATCGAAAACCTGATGAGAACTCTGGGACCCGTGGGGTATATTTACCTAAAAATCTAACGTTTCCATATTTTTTAGATTATTACATATATTTCACGTTATTTTCTTTTAATTGCTTAAAAATACGCTTATACCCTGTTATTTTCTTAGTAGATTTTAAAGTAATTATTTTTTTAATTAAAACTTAACAAAAATGTATAACATGTAGCCTATAGCCTAGATCAGATTATATTACATTTCGATGTTCCACAGCTTATATAATCTTATCAAACCGGTGTCACTGTCGCGTTATTGGTTTTACGCTTGGCTAAGTTTTATAATAACTCATTAAGTATGTCACTGGCCGTGTCAATCATTATACCCAGCGATCTGTCAAATTGTAAAGGCTAAATGTTTTATATAATATTTCTAAAAGCTTTTGGGCGAAAGCTCGGGGGAACTCAATGGTCTAAGTGTTAGGTTGATCGAACTGAACAGTGTAGATAATAAAAAATAAAATATAATGAAGTTTTACAGCGGCACAACGTTGAAATTTCTAAACACGACGTATATAGAGTCGATTTATTTATAGTAAGTAAATAAATAAAATAAATTGTTTTCATTTCCTAGATCTGGTAACAAAGCGGAGTTACTTTTTCCACTCAACATGTAATTCCTTCCCCTCCCTCCTGTTCCCTCTGTGTTACGCCACGACGGCCTCATGCATATTTAAAGATATATTTATTTTTAAATTTCAATATGTTTCAGATAATTTAAAATTTAAAAAACAACACAATCTCCTTCCCTATAACATATATATTAACCATACCTAGATATGGTATAGCGCTTGTATTACAAATGTCAATCAAACTGAAATATGCATCTAAATTAAAGTTAGACGTCGTCGGTTCATTGATCTTTAACAATTAGCAAAGTACATGCTATCTAATGGATTCCGTTAAATGTAATTACGGTATGCTGTTTCTTAAGCGGATTGTGCGACCTGAAGTCTGGTATGCAGATGAATTTGAGAAATTCTTTACAAAGGTTCATAAATGTTTAGATATTTTTGTATGACGTGAAAGTAGTAAAGTTGAATGTAGGGGAGACTTTTTTATTTATTGCTTGCTGGATTGTAACAATTTGCATTGAGTAGGTTGTAGTGTGAAGCCAAATTTTTTTTAGTGATAGTAAAGATTTGTAATAATAATTATAAAATAATAGCATAATAAACGTACAAAATTTAATTTATTAATTTATTTTGTATTGTTTAACTTGCACTTGCTACTGAAACAAATAAACAATGTTATCCATAAAAAAATTTTGAGTTACACATATGAGTAAGTTGTATGGAAATAAAAATACAATATTACACAAATAGATATTATATTTACAAAAATAAATCAATACGTGTAGTTCACAAGCACTTTTATAAATAAGTAAATAAAAAAAATAAAATACAGTTGATACACACAAAAATAAAAGTTATATATTAAATTAAAGTGAAAACAAATACATGGTACTTAAATCTACCAGTAATGAGATTTCACCTTATATTTAATTATAGGATGAATGGGGACAGTATGTACAGGCGCGTGCACGATGGGGACACTGTGCAAAGGTGTATGCACTATGGGTACATGAACTGGTCTATGTACAATTGGATGAACTATAGGTGTATGGACTATAGGAGTGTGGATTTTGTGAAAAGTGTGAATCGGTACACTATGCACAGGATGGTGGTAAAGCGGTGGTTGAAGGCCATGGACGTAGGGCGATGAATGTACAGAGAAATGAACTCCGGGTTCTGGCGCTGCTGAGGTCAGAACGACGGCTGCCAAAATCTATAATAAATTTACATATACATATATTATGTTTCATTTCTTAATGTAAGGGAAAAATTATAAAAGGCACTTTGCATGATGATGATGATTCTTATGATTAATTTATTTTACGAATCACTTGATATATATTGCTTTTCATATGAACATAGTAATATTTTATATTTGATCTAATTAACGTAATGGTGTTGGATATTAATCGCTGTCACCAATGCAATATCAACTGATTAAAATTTATAATATTCATCTATATAACGGAGAATATTATTTCTAAAGAAGAATATTATAACATAACAAACACTATTGGAACAAAAATTTGGTACTAGAAAAGAGAAAATCTATACTAAAGGAAACACAAATATTCCCTTCAATTAATCAATTTGTCAAATTAAAAAGCGGTTTCACTAAAATGTTTTACAAAATACATATAATTAAAATCGTTAAGGGTTGACATTTAAATAGTTTATTTGTCATGTCTGGGTTTTAGCTCCTCCTATTGGGCAATGAGAGGGAACCTAAAGAGAAGGCACTTCCTTCTTATCTTTTCGCTTAATACTCGAGACATTGCGTGTTGAATAGTAACTAAATGCCAAATTACAATTTTTAAGTCTTATCTTGTCGTTTGTGCATAGTTTGTCATCTCATCCTCACTCTGTATCCTGTATATCTGGGCAGGGTAAGCAGAGGGAACCTGAAACCTATTCTTAAGACAATCCGTTCCCATCAGGACACTTTTGTTAACCGCGTTCAATAGTATCATATAATATATAGATTATTTAATTTATATTCAATTAACTTACAATTAAAAGGTGTCGTGACATCTTGAGTGATTGACGATACTACGATATGTAACTGACAAATTGCAAACATCTCGTATAAATACTCATATGTTTTAATTAGAATTTTTTTAAAGGCATTGATGTAAATATTCCATACAGTTAATTAATGAAGCTACGAAGCGATAGATACGGCGTTTGGTAGTTTTAAGTATGATAAACAATTATATATGTATATTTTGCATAATAATTTATTGCATAAGGATAGTTCATTACAATACGATTTTGTAACAAGTAATGAGAGCAATAAGGAAATTTATAATTTGCTAATACCACACTATCAATGTCTTTTTACCTTTGTTTGGTGAGATCGTCGTGGTGCGGCAGCTCAGCGTCTGACTCTAAACGCGTCGGTTGTAGTTTCAAATCTGCCTTCAAATCGAGTGTCTTAAAAGTAGATTGCTTCTTGATTTCTTTATATACGGAATACAGCTTCAAGTCATCTTACTCTTAATTACCAATAATATTATATTTTTTGGCTTCACATCATATCCCGCACATAGCACGATGGACAGAGGAAACTTGTGAACCTAGAGTTAAGACGTTTCAACTCTGTTGCTGAATTCAAGGCCTTGCCTTTGTAAACAGGGCAACGAAATGAAAATATTAAGTATTTAACTTCTTCCAGGGGGAATTGAACCCACTACCTACTTACAGTCGCACGATTGTGTCTCTGTACCACGAATGGCTCTGCCGATACTACATATCACTGAAACATCGTATTCTAAAACATCGATAACCTAAAGCTACAATGTAAACTATAATAACGATTTTCGATTCTTATCATAGACATATAAATAATATCTATTAGTTATAATAGTAACTTATGGTGTCATACAAGTACAGGTACAAATATGGTAAAGTCAGTGTCACGCAAAGGTCGTCCTGCAAATGCGGTCACGATCGCTTTTATTTAATTGACATTTCATTTGTTTATAAACTGAACAGCTGGATACAAAATATTATTGATGTTGCTTTAAATTTATTATTTTATATTAAATTTTAAGCTTCATTTTTTTGGCTAACAGTTCTAGGACATAAAAAGTTTACAATTTTTGTTAGTGCACTAATCCTTAAATAATGAATATATCGAGGCCGTCGCGACGTGGTGCAGAGGCACAAGCGTGCGATAAACGTGACGGTTGTGGGTTCGATTCTCAGTCAGGGGAAATTAATTATTCATTTTTTTCATTTCCTTGCCTTGGTAACGATACAAAGGGCTGCGTTGAGTTCCGCCTTTCAACACGCAATCCCTCAGGAGTTTGGCGGTAATAGGGGAACGTAAGTGTTTAAACTAAGTCTACCCTGCTATGTGTAACATACAGCGTGAAGTTAAAAAAAGATATATTCTAATTACTTTTATTTTCCTGCTGTGCTAGACAAAGCGCGGAATTAAACTTCGCAACTCAACATGAAATGTCTCGAAAATTGAGCGGAAAGTAGAAACAGAGTGTCTTAACACTAGATTATTTATTATCAGCACATGATGTTACTTCTTTTGATTTTTATATATCTTCCATGATAATAACAGTTATTTATTGCATTGGAGGTGTCGTTGGATGAAAAATGTGTTGCATTTTTCATACAACGACGTCTTCATTGGATTTAAAAATAATAAATAAATAACATAACTTATATTTTCTTTCTAACCATACTTCACCAGCTAGCTTGCGAATAAATCCTTATAAACAACAAGTTATAAACATTATTGACTCTACATACATATACGTATATGTATGTGTATCATAGAAATTATGTCAAAGGCAAAGCATTTTTTGTAGCGTTTAAGGTGAGTGACTTCAATATTTTAACTATACAAGACTAGACACGCTCGCTGATTCAATATATTTTTAATAAATTTAAAGTATTATTCCATACTTAGGTATTGGTTAGCCGTCAGAGCGCTTGGACGGTTTGCAAGTGGCGCAGGTTCAATTCCTGCTACGTTCAATTTCTTATGCGTTTTTTAAAAAGTATTTTAAACAATGATTTGTTTACTTATCTGAATAACTTTAGTACTCTAATAATAACATCATTAATTTAAAGACAATGCATTTATTGAAAACTAAAGTTGAGGCCATTCGTGGCGCAGGGGCACAAAGTATAACTGTAAAATAGATTGGTTGTGGGTTCGATCCCCACTCGAGGAGATTAAATATTTATTTAAATTTATAT
>DWAN01003752.1:0-12994 GCA_018230445.1 Heliconius hewitsoni
TCGAGTGGGGATCGAACCCACAACCAGTCGGTTTTACAGTCACACTTCGTGCCACGGCGCCGCGACTGGCCTCAATAAATTTAAATAAATAATATAATTATTTTTCTCTCGCGTTCTTTATAGCTGTACATTCTAGCTTTTTGTTATATTTAAATTAAAAGCTTTTTGTTGATTACGCTGCTAATAAAGTTGACAAAACCCTTTGCAACCCGTCTGCTATACGCCATTTTTTTAGCTTACCTCTACACGATCTCGAGATAAATGCTCTTGACAGACGAACAATAAAGTAATCCTGTAAGGGTTCTAATTTTTCTTTTTGAGGTTGGGAACCCTAAAAAAATAATTCCTTATAAAAAAATATAATTTAATTAATTACTATATTAGACCCTTTTGACTGTACACGGTAGTTGAACTAAAATTTCATTTTGTTAAATATTTCATTTTCTCGTGTGGATATCGAATCCACGACCTTTCGCGTTTACAGTCAAGCTTGTGCTCATGCGCCACGACTGGTCTCAATTTTTAAACGAATGTCTTATCATGATTGATAACACTGTCATTTAGTAAAAAAGTATTTTGAAATAATTACAGATACTTTTTATAGGTATAATGTTTGATTCCTTAATTCAAGGTAATGCATAAGCATAACGATATACATACCTACATATATATTTTTTTAAATAGATAAAATAAAATAGGAAAATAATAAATATCATTGAGGAAGTAAAAGAAAAATAAATTGTTATAGCGTGTCGTTTTATTTGTTAATTACATATTTACAGAATTCAAATGTGATTCAGTTTACCAGGCGTGAGCGTTGTAGGATACAGCAGGGGCAGCCGAGTAAGAGATAGCTGATTTGTAGACGGGAGCGGCCGCGGCGTAGGTAGAGTAGGCGGGGGCGGCGTAAGAGGCTACCGCGGGGGCGGAGTACAGTCTAGAGTAAGAGGAGATGGCGGGAGCGGAGTAGATCTTAGAGTAAGAGGCGACCGCGGGGGCGGCGTAGGAAGCGATCGCGGGGGCGGCGTAAGAGGCGACTGCGGGAGCGGCGTAAGAAGCGATGGCTGGGGCGGCGTAAGAGGAGACTGCTGGGGCAGCATAAGAGGCTACCGCCGGGGCAGCGTAGGAGGCGACCGCTGGGGCAGCGTAGGAAGCTAAGGCTGGGGCAGCAATAGCTTTAACACCGTGAGCAACTTGGCTGGAGTAGGAAGAGTAAGAAGATACGGCCGGGGCGATAGTGCGGGAGACGGCTACGGCGGGGGCGGCGGCGACGGATACGGCGGGGACAGCGCGGGACACGGCGACGGCGGGGGCGGCGACTACGGCGGGAGCGGCGGCGTAAGATGCGACTGCTGGTGCTCCGTGGGAAACGCTGCTAGAGTAAGAGGAGTAGGAGGAACTGGCTGGCTGCACGATGGTCTTGCTCACGACGGGAGCGGCGGCGTAGCTAGCGACCGCTGGAGCGGCATAGCTGGTGATTGCTGGGGCGGCATAGCTGGCGATGGCTGGGGCGGCGGCATAGGCGGCGACGGGGCCGGAGTGGGCGGTGTGGCTGGAGTAGGAAGACACCGACGAGACAGCTGGGGACACAACAGTCTTGGACACTACCGCGGGGGCGGCAATGGCGTGGCTGCTGTACGCTAGTGGGGCGGCCGCGAGGAGGCCACTGCCGTGGGCGACGCCTAAAGCGCAAAGTGCGACGATCAACTGGAAACAATATTAGATATTATTTTAATATAAAATAAAAATTTGTTAACACAAATATTATTTAAATAATACTTAGAACACACCTTGGCGTACATCTTTGTGTTGTGTGTGCTGGCAACTGAATAATTTCTGCCGGGGTGCTTCAGTTTTTATACAACCTGTGCTTCATATTATCCATTTCACTTTCATTGCCAAGGTAAACTACTTATGGCGGCGCAACACAAGCTGGGCGGTGACTCAGTGACAGCCTTTCGATTTTATTCGTGTTCCGTTTGCTGAACGCGACGCGGCTTGAGCCTTGAGCTTAGATACGGTTACCTCACTTTGATAAATAGATAATTAATTTATACGTATATGTGAATCAGTACAAGCTTCCGTTCTTGTTTTTGTCTGTGTAATAATATCATATTATATTTGTGAATTTCATATATACATTTTTAAATTTATTAGGAGTATTTTAATTGTTAAAATTATTTCTATTAGCAGAGAAATAGATTGACTTCTTTAAATATACATATATTTTGTTACACTCAATTACATGATAGAGTAGATAGGTAGAGCAGCTATTATAAAGCTTCAACAGAAATAAGTACCTATAATATTTTCTTAATGTTCAATATATAATAATAGTAGTTATTTGGTATTCCTCGTTTCCAATTTGTATTTAAAAACTATCATATAATTACTAATTTACTAATATCTATTAAATAAAACAATATTTTTTTAATTTCTCCGCTCTGGTGTCGAGGCAAAGCAGGGCGTAGAGTTCCGCCACTTAACACGCAATGCCTCCAGGATTCAATATAAATTGGGGAACAGTGTCTTAACTAGGTTCCCTCTGCCTACCCTTACTGTGTGCGGGATATAGTGTGATGCTAAAAAAACAACTTTCTTATATTTCGGAACATACAATTACAAAATTGTAAATTAAAGGCTTTAATTGTAAAAGCTATAAAGCCTTGACTTTTAAACACGGCCGACGTATATTTTAATTTAGGTATCAGTACTTTTCCTGGGACTGTTTCAAAAGAAAGGAGCTTTTATAATATTAAATTAATTATGTAATTTACCTGCAATTATATTATAGATATATATAGTAAAATATTAAGATTTACATAAAGAACTACAAATCTTAAAATGCGCTATGCTCGATTATCTAAAATTTCATCAAATATACTACTTTTCTTCACGCTATATCCCGTGCACAACAGGGTAGACAGAGGGGAACTAACGTTAAGTAACACTTCCCGGTGAGGTAAAGTGAGGAACGAAGAAGGAAGTGGACTCTGGGAACGGATCTTTGCCTCGTTACCAAAACGAGAAAATGAAAATATTAAATATTTCACCTTGTCGGCTTGTGAGTTGTATAGACTTTAAGATTTTGTAGCGACGGTCTAGTTTCCATTTCGATAGTTTTGTTAAATCTAAAGCATTCTATTGTTTTTTTCTTTTTCCGAAGTAATTTCTGAAAACCTTCTTTTAGTGTTTCGCAAGCTATATGACAAATTTCAGCTTTTCACGCCCAGTGGCTTCGGCTTTGCATTGCCTGTCTTTCAATCAGTGAGTAACCGAAGAGATTTTTATGTGCATTTACATTGAAGATTGAGATAGAAACCTCAAAAAGATATCTCAAAAAGCATATTCTTTCTTTTTTCTATTTTATATATATATATATATATATATATTAAATCTGGGGTTATATGAAAATCAAAGTTTTACCCTTGTAAAGAATGGCGCAGTGGCACAAGTGCCTGACTGTAACCGCGATGGTTATAGGTTCGATTCCCACTCGGAGGAATAAATATTTTTTATTTATATTTTCGTTTCTTCGCTCTGGTAAAGGCAAAACGCAGCGTTAAATTCCACCACTCGACACAAAATGAACGGACCGTCCAACCCTCGGTTCTTTATTAATATAATCTGTCAGTTATTAATTATGATTAAACATTAAAGGAAATCCTATATCAAAGTCTATAAATTTTGTTTATGGGTACAAATATCATCTGTCAGAGCAAAGTTTAAGGCTTCTTGGTTTGTATTAATAATTGCTAATGGAATTTACTTAATTAAGAAACATTAAAGTAGCATAGTCAAACAATCAATCATGATTACAAATAATTTAGACCAAATTGTGGATTCAAAATGACTTAACTAATTCAAAAAAATCATTTTTTTTATTTTTATATATAGAAATAACAATAACATAATCAAATAAATCAGCTTCACGTTGTATCCCACACACAGCAGGGTAGGCAGAGGGAACCTAGTGTTAGAACACTCCGTTCCCCATTTTCCGCCGAATTCTGGAGGTATTGCGTGAACAACATAATCGTTTTAAGAAAATATTAAAAAAAAATTAAATACATAAGATACTAGGTATATCAATTTTATTAACGTAATAAGCAATAGAAAATCAATTGTTACATTAAAATATTAAATTTCACAATCTACTCTTTAACGGAGTTATTTGTATTAAGCATATAAATATTAATGTTAGATCGCAGGTCAATGTGGTCACTGTGCTACCTAGATTTCAAATTAACCAGTCAGAAAATAAACATAGACTACCCATATAAAGCTGAAAAAAGAGATATCAGTTGTAAATCCATTGAATACATTAATAATATTCTTAAATAATTATTTTTACACGCCACCTTTCAAAAATTAAAAGTAGAAAGGCTCTCGTGGTATACAACTTTTTTGAACTTTAAAAACGATCTGGACCGGTTCTTAAATATAATAATCTCCTGCATCAGTCAAATAGATACTCAGACGAAAGGAGAGACCTTCAGTCATATTTTTAATAACGAAATTATATATATTTCTTTTTAATTCCGTTTTAGTTTAATGTCGTCGTGTTGTGGCACGGTTAAGACGTGGATTATTTTATTAACAACGTATTGCATTTATTTCTAATACATAGCTGTGTATATCTCTATACGTTATGATTGAGCAGTATCATAAGGACAGCAATCTAAAACCAAGTAGATTTGAAGTGGCTATCCTAACGAAATGTCTTTAAATGAACGTTAACTTACCTAACGAAGTGTCTCTAAATAACGTTAGTTAGTCTCTGAATAAAGTGTACACAAAAAATGGATATTTCGAAGAAGATAGGATAGTCCTATCCCCTAAAACATGGAAGATGCATGATGATAATATTTAATTATTTTGATTATCGTGCCCATAAACTTAAAATTAAATTTTAAAAGAAATCTCTTGAAGTATGGAATTTAAAATTAGTTGAATAAAAGTTTTTATAAAGAACTATTTTCTATCATAGTGTATTCAATTTCATCATCAGTCTCCACTATGATATGATATCTTGTTTAAGAGTTTATAAATAGAATATTTGGTATATTACATATAACTATACTAGAAAGCAAAAAACAAATTAATAGCTATAAAAGCACTCGAAATGAAAACTCGAAAATGTGTACAATATAATAATATAATAAACGAGTGATGTTTAGAGATCTATATCTAACAATTAAAACAATAATATATCACAATTACTACTTTATTTGTCCTTTAATTGACAAGTAACATACACAAACATAAATCCGTAGGTCCGAACTTACAAAATTACGTAACAAAACACAGTGGCGTAGCTGGGGGGGGTACGAGCGGTGCTGTCGCACCGGGCATCAAAAGGAAAAGGGCATCAAAGAATACAATCAATTCTTCAATTTCATTTTCACTTGTACAAGAAAAATGAGAGAATGAAAATGAAAAATACAATATCACTATCATGTCTATCGAACATGAACTAGTCGATACTATTGATTTTAAAAATGTGATTAATTACTTTGCTAGTCAAAAAGCGCGTCTGGTCCGTTTTTATATATCTACTCTACTGTGTTTTGAAATCTGAAATTATTTTGACCCTTTTTAAATGGCACCAAGTCCTAAGCTGCACCAGGCAGCAAATACCCTAGCTACGCCACTGACAAAACAGAACAGAGCAATTTCAATATCATAAAAATAATGAACTTACTAACGAACACTAGTCGAAAATAGTCAAAAAATTTAAACAAAATTCTAAACCCTAAACATTATATATAACATAACGATAACAAATAAAAATAATAATAAACCATCAGATGCTAGTAGTATCTACAATCAAATATGAGAATTATTATTTTTTTTAAGAAAATCTATGAATATTGTTCATTTTCGATGCTTTTGTCAATATTAGCTCAATAGCTCTGATGGCCATTACAAAATCAATACTTTAAAAAACACATAACTTATAATAATAAAAAAATATATACAAAAATCCACGTTTCCAAAAATAAGTTTGTGCGTTAGTCAAAGTGCAACTTAAAATAAGGTAACAATTGTATACCTTTACTTTTATTGTGTATGCTTAAAAAATAGAATATAAAGAAAATATTACACAACGTAAAAAACATTATTATTATTATCCAAAAATGAATAATAAAAAATTTGTGTACAGAGGTGACAAAGCATAAAAAAATCTGGTGTCAATACAATAAGCCCATCGAGTCGTTCTTATAACATAAAAAAAAGACACATTTACAGCCATACCGTATACAAGTCAATTTAGATGAGATTTTATAAATCCCTATTATAATCACATTGGTTAAAGCAATTCAATTGACTTCATACAAATTAAAAACTATCTTAAAAAACAGTTATACCCTTCCAACAACTTAAATATATGCTTTTGCTGCTAATCTGAACAATATATTCAAAATGTATGGGCTTAACATTATTTAAAGCATTCTCAATATTTTTTTATCTTCACGCATCTCCTACACTTTGGGGGATAAACAGTCTACCTGATGAAACAGAACGATCGACGAGTCTTGGCCGCCCTCAAGATAGCTACAGATGTAGATTTGATTTTGGGAATTTTCTTCCATAAGATTATTTTCTTTCCAATTGAAACAATCCGCGAGAGTTTAGGAAACCTAACTTCAGTGCAGCCCCAATTCGTCGATCATACTGTACTGAACTTTGTCCAGCTAGACCGTGGAATGATTTACAATACAGGTAGAACAATCCCCCAAGTGGCGGGCATAGAACCCGCGAGCATCACCTTCAACTAGACCAGACGCTCCCAACATTTTAACAGCGAACGAATAAAAATAGGCCAATAACATGAAAATATCACGTCGTTAATCCATACGATTATATTACGTGCGTTACTTTAAAAATGTCGTAATTACAGCTAATGCAAAATAAAAGTATTTGCATATTATAAGCACCAAATCGTTTCTTACATCATTCTTATCCCGTCTCTCCTTTTCAATAGCTAAGGAAATTAAAACTATTGCAAAATATTTTTTACAATATAAAGTAACTTATAGGTCAAATTAATTATGAGCAGTTTCTAAACGAAGTTCAAAGTATTTCATGAATATATCAACAGATAAACAATATATAAAAAGAACATTATGACCTTACAAACTACTCACAACATTTACCACTAATTGTAGATTTGATCATACTTTTTGGCACACAGTTTCAATATCATATAATATTAAAAATTATTAATCGACATTTTCCAATTCATTAATTTTTTCGTTAAGAATCATATTTTTTTTTAAAATATGACTTTGATGCCAAGAAATATAATGCAAATGCAACCAAGTCTCTTGGTACACTACACTTACATATATATGTATTTGATAAAAAGCGGTGGGAAAGTGGGCACATTGATAAAATTATTGCTACAAATTCAATTGCAAAATGCTCAATAGTCGTCTTTAAGCCGTCTTTATTCATACGTATCTTCTGTATATGCGATACCATCAACAATAACCATTGTATGACAAAGCTTGACACTCATATTGCTTTGAAGTAGAACAATTTAACCCATAGAATCAAAAATCCTGTAACTTATTGGAGAGAATCTGTGATATTGTCGCTTTTATTTCTTCAGAATTAATAGAAGGTAACGTGACACGACAGGTTTCGCCAAGTTTAAAGAGTTGTCATAAGCTTAACTACCATTAAATAGGAAACATCTTTTTAGCATTACATATTATATCAACCAATATAATAAATATATCTGGAACACTTTAAGCTGTTGTTATTGCATTTAAAACATTCAATTTTAAATCCCGTAAAGTAGGCATTCGACTTAAGCTATTATTACTGTAAAAATTGAATTTTAGTGTCAAAACTTTTCCTTTATAGATATAGCTTATCGCATATATACTTCACGAAAATATTGCGATATTATATCACTAATAGATATTTTCCGTATAAATACTTATTGCCTTCATTTAATTATTTTTCACAAAGAGACGGTAGAAGAAATTGTTAAAAACCACAATAATAAAAAGTAGTGGACAACTATCAGAAATCGATAAATCTTCCTGTTCACAATCAATATAATTGTCACTTACGATAGACATGAAGGCAACATTTCGTATTTCCTTATTCAATTTTCACAGTTGAGCATACAATTTCTCATACGACCTCGATGTCGAACCAAAACTCGTTAACCGGTTATTTAATATGTATTATAAAACGCCCTGTTTATAACATTTATTATCGATATATTGTATTTATTGAAATCGAATAAAGTATAGGATATCAAATACTCGCTAGTATAATACGTAATTTTGATAAGAATATGAAAGTTGTAAAATCTATGTGTATAATTAAAATCATAAGTCATTTTAGAACGTACGCTTACCCTGCATCCCCTTAATCTTTAGAAATCCCATAAATTGTTTAAAAAAATTAATGTCTTTGTGTAAACCCGTATATAAGTCGACATAATCTTCAAGAAGTATTAAGAAGGCCGAATAAGCCATTAGTTATCGAAAATCTAAAAAAATATAACTCTTTTGGACCACAAGTAGAAACTCAATATTGTTATAACGTGTTAGAGAAGAAATAAATATATCATTATTTTGTCTAATATCGATAAAAATATTGTACATAAACATTTAACATGGTAATTCGATTGTCTTGTATATTATATTGTTTAAATTGCATCAAAATTGACGCGGACATATGTAAATCTATTATTAAATAATTGAAGAAACTATTAGAGTATATAAAACTTTATACCGTCTTCACTGACCCTTACAACTAGAGGACGTTGGCGAAAAAAAATATTAATTTAAAAAATATATCTACAACATCAAAACATCAAACATCGAAACATCTAAACATTAACAGCTACAATCAAAACTTCCTATCATATTAGAATAGTCAAATTTGTAAAATCGAATACTTTTACTTAGATCTAATCGAATAGATATCGAAACATTTAGAATTTTGAAGATCCTTACAACTAATAGTATGTTAATTAACAGATTGTTGGTAACCAGCCTAAGACATCAAATTGACAAATATATTTTTTTTACGTTTTTCTCCTTATCCTCGAAATTTATTTTTATTCTTTGAAAAAAGAAGAAAAAAGAGCTGTGATCGCCGTATTACAATAAACGTCGGTTATCGCCATTTTTCCATTACGCATATAATAAATGCATATTTATAGTATTGTTACTATAAAATTAAGTTTTGAACCGACGTCTTCACATTGAACAAGAATCATTGGTAGTAGATATGTGAATATTGTCTTATATTACTTATAACCTAACATTCATTTTAAGACTTACTACTGTGTAGAAGAAATATATTTACAAAAGATAAATTGGGGATCTTTAAAATATTAAGAAAATTTCAAGATATAGGTATTTTAATACTCGATATTTCCTTTAGTAAATTATTTGTATTCAGTACAGGACGTTATTAGAAGGCTTTGAAGTGAGGTATTATAAAGAAAAATGTTAATATTGATAGGATTATTTGATCTATAGATTCTTATTTAAAAATATTTTATAAGCAAGTTTAAAATACGAATACGAAATAATTGATTTTATTAATTTAAGTAGGCGTGTTGTTACATTAAACTCGAATGAAAACGCAAACATAAAAAAAATAACATTAACTTCCTGTTAAATTAAATAAGACCCTGTTATAATCACAGACAAAACGACCTTAAACTTTAATGGTATACAAATAATTCATTAAAAAAGATATAGTTTGCGCATTTTTTATGAAAATGTAATTAATAGATATATATATATATATATATATATATATACGAAGCATTATAATTGATAGTAAACAATATATGTATACTTTTATTTTTATAAAGCATTCGACGCTGTATTTTGTTTAAAAGGTTATGTAAATGCCTACACTATCATAGTATTTTTTTTCGAATGTGAGTTACCACAATCATAATATGGCGTTGGATAATTGTATAAATATGTTTATTAAGATTTGATATCAAACCAACACATACTATATGAGACTTACCTTCCCTACTTATATCAAATTCCTACGAAACATTGAATGATCGTATATATATTATTATTATTATTATTATATAAGATGTTGAATGAGTGATTAATTTTTCATTTAAATTTTTGACAGGTTACAGTCCAATATAGATATTTACAGTAGCGCTTTTATACTAAAGTACCCTCATTAATAATATTCTTAAAGATTTTAGAGCTTAGAACATACATATATTAAATAACATATTATCTCATAAAAATTATGACTACTCATACTAGAATCAATTGGCTTGTACGCTTCCAATTCCTTAATATAATTTTGGGGCACAGAAACACGTCTCAATCAAATATAGATGTAAATAGAATCGATTTTATACTTTAGTATCTTATGTTACATGCTTATAATATACGTATATGAAGAAAAAACTTTTTTTTCCTCAAAGAACAAATTTGTCAACATCGATGTTCAATAATAATCCAAAAATAGATCAAATCGATCAATTTCCCCAAAGATTTAATCATTCCTTAATACATTGTAACAATTTAAAATCCACTAAATCACTTTGTGGTGATTTAGTGACCATGAAAATGTGCCAGCAATGTGTAAACATCGCATAATTTCAATTATTCTATAGAAAATTTTAAAATATACCTACGACTATACCTAAGACACGAAGATTGACAAGAATATAATTTTAACCTAGTTAATTATAAATATAACAATATATGTAGATATTGTTTCAATTCTTATAGTTTATAGGAAGTAAGACAAATTAATATCTACGTGTACAGACAAAACTATATTTTACGATGGTGGTCACGTTTCAAGTGTCGATATTATCAATTATAATAATGATTTTCAATTCGTAACGTGATGAATAAAAAATAATTATGTCATCCTGCATATACTATATATCACCAGTGAAGTTTTATTACTCTATGTAAGTTAAAGTTTAACATTTTCACATGCACAGAATAGAAGTTGTAGACAGTTGTTATTACAATTTATTCTGAAAGCTAACGATATTTTTATTTGAGGCAAGTCAATTATATCTTCTAATATTAATACAAATAGTCATATTCTAAAAAATGCTATCTAAAAGAAATTGTATTGTCAATACAATTTTTATGCCAAAGCAACTTTTAGCCACTGTAAAACGAAAAACAAAACTACTGCAAAGTCATCACTTAATACCTAGAATGGAGTCCAATAAGTCACTAGCCATATCTGTAGAAGAACAAGGACGTTCTGGGTCCCGTATACATGTCGATGTATACGATAGTATATAACGGACGTAGGGCCCATCCAAATGGTGATGGGACCCAGTAATGTCTAACAGATGGGACCCAAAATGTTCTGACATAGACATATAGTCAGAAGTCCTGTAATCGTCGTAGAAACGACGATAGAGCCTGATCCTAAGCGAGCTCGGTAGATAGTTTATCGGTAACGGAAATTTTTGCCTGGATCAAGCCAGGGTTACGTTCTCCAAAGCTGCAACAAAAGAAAAGCAAATAAAAGCTATTTTATTTTTTATATGCATCTCGTTAGAATAGAAATATTTTTGTATATTGCGATATATATTGTACATATATTATTGCGTATAATAATAATATATGTACAATAAATATACTTCGGTATAAAAAAGTCATACCCTAGTTATAAATTGATGTCGGTTCATAAAACGAGGGATCAGTATTTACACGTTGATAGAAAAAAATGCTCATAAATAAATGTATAAACAAATTTATTTACTTGTTTTGCAATATATTTTTCGATAAAAAATAATATCGAGGTTACTATTTCAATTACTCTTTTTAACAACTTTCATAAGATCGAGGTAAAAATTATTTAAGAGCTTAAATTATATAACGCATTCAAAAAGAGAGGCCAGTCGTGGCGCAGGAGCACACACTTGAACGGTAAACGCGACTGGTTGTGGGTTCGACCCCCACTGGAGATGAAATATTTATTCAAATTTATATTTCCATTTCTTCACTCTGATCTATACTTTATATAATTAAGTTTATAAAGTGACTTATACAAACATAAAAGAATTCTACAATAAAAAGGGAACCAAGGAAACCAATATTCCATCTGTCACACCCTTATCATTCTTTACACTGGTGTCGATTATTTTTTTTACGTAAATATGTATATGTATGTAATATACTCTTATATAAAAGGTATAATAATTTACTATATACTTTTTTTAGCTTCACGTAGTGTGATGGTTTGAGTATTGTTTTAGGTAGTGGAACTTAACGCCGCCTTGTTACCAGAGCGAGGAAATGAAAATATTAGGTAATTGCTCCTGAGTGGCAATTGAACCTATCGCCGTCGTGCTTACCGGCGCCACTGCGCCACGACGGCTTTCATTTATCACATAGTATTATAATATAAATTTAGTTAAAAATAATAAAGAATTCTTTTGTGGATTAATAATGTATTGTAATTCCCTCAAAAAATCAAAGTCGATGTATGGGTAATTTATAATCCATCTGATTACCCATACATGGAATTTAATTATTTTATTTATAATATATTAACGTCTCTAAACAAAATGTATGTAATACGAAATAGATGCACTTAAAAGCAATACTAAACATAAATGGCTACTGATAAATATAGTATTACTTGAAGTAATTACCATTATCATTTTCCTCTATACTATAATAATTAATTACATATAGATACTAAAAGTTGTATGGTCTTCGTAGAAACTATAAAAAGTAATGTTCATGTTCCAATTACAAATTGCAACTCCAATAATTACAAACACGTTTTTTTAAGATTCGAAACTCCGAGTATCTTAGAAAACTTATATTTTTTTTAAACGCGGCGTAGAAACCGTTATAATAATCGACAGTCCCCACGTATAAAGTAAGCTTATGTCATAAGAACACGTTCATGTGAGATAGCAATATTTTAAGATCAAGATGAAAATCCTGATATTAAAATAAAAGATATATATATATATATATATATATAT
>DWAN01003753.1:0-12994 GCA_018230445.1 Heliconius hewitsoni
TAAATAATGTATATAAAATTTAGGCATGCTACTATAGCGTAACTTGCCCTAGTTTGAAGGAGAGCCGGCACGTGAAAAGAGTCTGGTCTAAATAAATATATATTTGGTTATTATTCTTAGAAATATACTTAAATACGAGCGTTACTATTTTAACGTAGATGAGTGTATTTTAGTTGGCGATCTCCCCATTTTCAAGTTAGTAAGCACCCATAGCGTCTTAACAGACTATTAATCACTTGACATCATTGTTTGGGGTTCTGTTACATTGTTAAATGCCCCCAAAAATTAGTTAATATTTTAATATAAGTATACTTCAACATAAAATCTTGGATATTGTTCTCCAATGTACAGACTCCGATCACTTACGATTTTAATATAAAATGTTAGATCTTCTTAGGTATATGTTACATGCATAAATTAATTATATTTTTATCACGTCTGTGGCTTAAGAGAATATTGTTGAGGGTTTTCTCATTATAATATTCATAGCCAACACATTGTATTGAATCAAAGGTCATTGGTTATAAGATTAATATAAATATATGTTTTTATGATATTTTTAGTTTTTAATATGATTAAACATTTTAAAAGTTAACAAATGTTCATAGTCATTTGAATTAATATGAATGAAAAAAAGTATTATAAGGATGTTTTAGATGGACTCATTAAAATATACAGCCGAAACTTTTCACAAAATGACGCCAGTTATACGGAAATAATGGAATCGTATGCGTCCCACGAAACAAAATATTAATGTTTTGGTTAGCTTTGATCTGGCTTAAAACTATTCTACCAAGTGTTTTTGCTTGCGAGATATACATGTATTATATGAATATAATTAAAGTAATTTTTAGATTGTGCAATAATATTAGTACTTCCAATAAAAAAATATGAGCTTTTGTAAACGCGGTGTTTGTTGGCTTGAGCCTGAATCGACGGAATGATTTATTTAACTGCTCTAGTAAAATTGACTGCGGCGTTGAGTTCCGCAAATCAACACGCAATATCTCGATTTCGGGCGGAAAGCGGAGAACGAGTTGTCTTAATTCTGTCACTCAGCTATATATGCAGCAGGATAAACTGTGAAACTGAAACATATGCCTTAATAGATTTTTTATTATCACCAATTAAAATCATATTTAATATTTATGTACAATATATTTCAATTGTATTACAAATTTAACCGGTAGCCTCTAGTCAATTAATTTTAAGTACGTAGGTGCTGTTGCTGGTCGTTCTCGTATAATGCTGGATTAAAATAAGTTGTAACTCTACAACGTGCGCTTAAAGCTGGTTTTATTAAAATATATTTTAAATTTATAATTGGATTGCCTTTTATCAGGGCATGTACAAAATCCATTGACATCAATCTGTGTAAATAATTAAGTCTCATAAGAAAAATAGGGAGCAAGTTCTTACTTGTGGCAATTTTTAGTTGATTAAAATTTTTAAGTTGCTTACGTTATGTTATATCGGTACTATAGTACCGACAAATTTAAAAAAAAAACCTCTTTATGGGTTATATTTGCAATAAAGTGTTATATTCGCAGTATATTGGATAATACAGAATTGTCATGAGAACCAAAGATTTCAAACATGTCAGTCGAAATCTGGGTCGTAGGTCAAATTCTACTTGCAAAATTGACACAGAATGACAAATACGCGAGAAACTAAATAAAATAATTTACCTCAGAGCATTTATATAGCCTCACAGCTTTCATTTCTATTTCTTTACTATTTACATTAACATAACATAATATTTAATTGTATTTTATAGGACTATATTGTACTATATAAAATATCTTACACAAAAGAAATATTGAGGATGTCTCGTTAAAATTAGTGACACTGCATGGCTTAGTACCACGACACGGCGTCTCCATACTTGGAAGGATATTAAGTACATCCCAAGCCGTCTCTTTATCCCTACTTAAGGAAAAAGATCGAGGTATTTATTTTATTATTTCTCGGGCCTCTACCTAATAAAAAAAATTAAATGTTTTCTTCCTAATATACTGTTTTAATCTAACATATTATATTTTCAAACATCATGAAACAGGTTTTAATTTCAAAGTTTTATTTAAGACTCTCATTTCTTTATGCATAGTATCAGATCTGTACTTGACCTCGCTTGCTTTCAACAGGTTATCTAGATCTTTCTTGGCACATTTCAGCTTTTTAAAGAATATTTCACTTTTCGATTAATATATCTTTCTCAGATACGTTTTTTTTTATAAAAAAGATACTTGAATATATGAAAACATAAAATTTTTGCATTAATTATATTAACGCTATGAAAAATAAAATCACCTTGAACGTGCGTTATTTAAATTTTAATATAGATTAAACTTAAAATGTATTTATATTTATATTTTAGATGTTTTCCTAAAGATTTTATCTCGTTACGATAGCATGATACTATCACTCTTCCGTTCACTTATTCTAAATAATGATTCGGAAAGCTAGTAACATTATTATGTTACAAAGAAATACTAGGTATTATACGTTAACGTATCGATTACATTATAATATGTGCGCTCAAGCCTTGCTACTTAATATAAACATATTAAACTATTGTTCCATTCACTTGCACACGCTTCACCCGCATAACTTTACGCTGTGTCCCGCATGTAACAGGATAGGTGGAGGTAGCCTAGTCAAGACACTCTGCCCCCCACCGATTATATCGAAACTGGATCTTTTTGGAACTGGATTGGATCGAATTGGAATCGAACCAACAACCTGTTGCGTTTACAGTCACACGCTCGTGCAGGGGCGCCACGACTGGCCACGACTTTGCTATTTTGTTATTTTAGATTACTTCAGGTAAGCGCCATTTAATGTTCTTGGCTTTACCTAATTAGTAAAGCATGTATTATAAAATATAAACCTTCTCTCTAAATCACATTGTCGATTAGTGGTGGTGGTGAGCGACAATGTTGTATATTTATATTTCTTTCTTCTTTTCTGTTTCACGCTGTATCCTGCATATAACAGTATCAGCAGTAGCAGAACCTTTCCCAGGTTCCCTATTTAGCACTAGAGAACCTAAGCCATTTCTATCCCATTAAGACACAATTATAAAAGTAAATAAAAAAAATCAGCTTCACGCTGTATCCCGTATAAAAGTAATACTATGTAAAATTATTTAATATATTATAGTATAAATAAAATAAAATATATACTCGTACACATAAATAATAATTTTGTTGTGTTGAAATTTTATTTACATAAATAAAAAAAAATCAAGCTTTTGAGACGATCGCTTCTTTTTCTACATACTTTCTTACAATACATATTCATTAAGGAATCACAAATTAAAAATCAAAATACGTTTCGGGAAGTAGGTATGTCTAAAACTTATTTACTTATTTGAATAATATAATATATCGCCCTTGCCAGTCTCAATATGTTGCATGAGACTTCAGCCCCTCAATTTATTCACCTTAATCCGCAACAGAGACGAGTCAGTAATAAATCTCTTTTGATCCTATTTAATACATTCCTTGTTGAGTAGTTTTAATTTAATATTGGACTTTTTTATTGGCTGTAGGTAATTTAATTACTAAGCCTCTTTAGTCTTGTATTAGTTTTTTTTAATATCACAATAATCATTTTAACAGCAGTTATAATTTACACTTAATATTGTTTTTTGCTAATCTCGATGATTTCTCTGATGATGACTTATCTGATTAATCTAATATCTTAATATTAGGACCTGCCTAATCTGCTTGTACACATAGTCGTTATGAGATATATTTTAGTGACATGACATCGTGTTTAAAATTTTTCTAAGAACCAAGCAGATTCATGCTTTTCTGCATTTCAGGGAAGGGAGAGGGAACCTAGTGTTAACACTCTCCGTTTTTCACTTTTTGCTCAATTTCGTATTGAATACCAGAGCTCGATGCGGTGTTTTGTATAGCCGAGCAGTGAATAAAATCAATTTAAATATAATCATGGTTTCGGTTATCAGTGGATAGAACCCACAATGCAGTACCACGTTTGCAGTACGTACGTAAGGGGTAAGATCGTAAGATTTGGATAGTTTTTATAATTAAAAAAAAGTGAGAGTGTAACTTTGCTCAGCGAGGCTTCCATACCAATTTCAGCATTGTAGGTCAACGAGAAGACAATTTATAAAAGTTGACAAACTTAAGTTTCTACTCATTTTCTATGAAATGAACTACTAATATAAGTTTGTACTAATTTTTTTCCATAAAATACCTATATATTTGAATTTTTTATAAATTTTCATATTTTAAAGGAAAACGGTTTCAGTCCGTGGTCACGAGTTGAGTCGGAGCGTCGGCTTGCCAAAAATGTATAATACTAAATATACGCGATTAATCCGGATAAATAGTTTCATTTAAAATGTGTAATAATAGTGGAAATCAAAGATATTAATACCATCAAAGATATCACATTCTCAATTGATTTCACATTGAACATTTTCAATTGTCGATCGAGCACTTCCTGAGCTTTGGAAATGTTTTATGACCAAAAAACAACAGTTACGTTCTAATATTATATACCTACTCTAACTTAAAATTTAAATAAGAACTGACCCATATTAAGTTAAGGAACGTGATCAGATCGATGTTAGGTACAAGAACGAGTTACAAATTTATAGACTGAGAAACCGCGCAGTAGCGGCCGGAAGCACGTGTGGTCGTCGCCAACGAACTTCTGAAGGTGATATTCTCTTTCCTTGAAATAGGTTACGTAATAGTTATTGTTACGTTTTTATCCTGGGGAGTCGTGTTTAGTTTAAGAGGTCGTGGCACGGGTGGACAAGGATGTGGATTCGATTCCCACTCGAGGATATGAAATAGTTAATATTCTTATTTCCCTGCTCTGGTAATGGGGCTAATTGCGGTGTTGAGTTCAATACGCCACTCAATACGCAGTGTCTCCAGAATTGTGGGGAATGTGGCCTTAATAGGAATGGGGTGTTTTAGTTTTAGTTTCTATCTGTCTACTCTGCTTTGTGAGAGATACGGAGTGAACCCAAAAAATGTCATGTTTATGTTGTTACATAAACATAGTAATTATGTAAATGAGTTTAACAACGTCTTGTTTTTAACAAAATAGTCGAACGGAATTCGTAAGACCTCATTTGTTTCACTTCGAATAATAAAAATTTGACAAAATAACTTTTTAAAAGATTTTTATTATTAAAAAAAAGTTTATTTAAGATCACGATTCACAAACAAAAGTATACTCGCATAAAATAAATAACAATTGAATAAATCAATATATTTTATATTGTACGTGGTGGAAAATACATGCATATTCATGGCGAATATTGGAAAAAACATAATGAAAAGTGGCAGCGTATCGAAACAGATGCTTCATTTTTATATTCAGTTTATTTTCCGCACAAAGAACCGGCGATCGTAGTTAAATAAAACGAAATATATAATTTTTGCATTTTTATTTCAGACATTCACATAATATAGTCGGTGGTAACTCAAACATATCACATATAAATAAAATTACTAGTAAAGTTAAAAAACACTGTAACAAAAATAACAAAATAAATTAAATAATAATAGAAAATAACAATACATTAAGAATCCAAGCTCGATTGACATAAATATTACAAATTATTTTTCATACAAATTGACTAAGTAATAAATAGTTTACAAAAAAATACGCCTTACTTAAATGTGAGTAAATAATATCACAGTGTTTGGCGATTGTACAGCGAATTAATGATAATAATGTGGATAAAATTATATAATTTTTAAGGATTAAAGTTTTATATTAAATTACAAGTCATATCCATAAAAGGAGTACTCATTTTCATAAGACAAAAGTAATTATGATATCTTTTCTCAGTCTGTACCGTCCGTATGAATATTAACTTTGATATTATGATATGCTAAATAGTATGTTAATAACACTGGAATAAGCTACTTTGGGATTCCTAAGTGATAGGAACATTCGTAATAAAGTGTAAATACGTTATTATTATACATTTTTAGATTAATTTTTTTCTGCGTCTTATTTTGAATCAGGACTTTTACAATAATTATACATTATTTTAAAGATATTGCTGACTAACCGGTGTTTTATTACTCTTTAAAATGAATGGAAAATGTAGAAATATTTGAACCTGCGTCTTTAATTCTACGTTCTTTAAGCGTTTTGTGGTCGTCAAAAGACCGCTTCGATCGTTTCCAAGAGGTGCAGGTTCAAATTCTCCCACCGTAAATATTTATTTGTTTTATTTCCTAAGTGTAATATAACACTTTAAAAATGTCAAAAATAGGTGTTTTATTGTTCAAAAACTTAGCAGCAAGTATTTGTTAGGGAGTTCTTTTTCTATACAAAGATATTTCTTTGGATAATTATAGCGTTGTGATATCTCGAACATTTTGAATACTATGACTTTTTATTGCAAAAAGAATTTCGTATATTCGTTTTTATTCTGTTTTTTTTTCAGGAAATAAAGGTTGTATCAAAATTAAATGAAATTATTTCATTTATGTTTTTTTATATTTAAAATACGGAATTCAATAATGTTGTAATCAAACACAGATACAAATTTGTTATTTTAAAAGGACTTATTGTGAGAAACATTCATTTACTCAGATTACATAGGATTTATACATCCTATTTCAATATTCAGCTAAAGAACACTTTAAAATTATATTTTTCCCAAAAAATGTGACATTCAAATATTTCATCTACATGTGAATTTCATGTATATTTTAGTCATATTTTTAGTTTTTTTAAATTGTCTATTTTTATCTAAACATGCAGATGCAACAGATTTAATTTAAACTGAAGTTTTACTAGATGCGTTAATGTCACCGATGCTTTTGACGCGCCTGTGTCGTTTTTGTCTGACGGAGGTGTCGTCGCTGGTCTTCGCCGGTAAAGGAGAACTGACTCGATGAGCCTGATCTACTTTGTGTCCATATCTGTGGACAAAATAGAAATAAAAATAAAATTTACTCATAATCCCCTAGTAGAAAATCGATATAACACATTTCTATTAGAGAAATTATGTGACACTATTTGTTTTAAATACTGATATTAAGTGGGAAGGTTTACGAAAGAATAAATATACATATTATTAGTATTGCTTTTGAAAATTCAGATTGTTTTGATAATCTTTTATACATTTTATTTATGTTACAATAATTAAAACTTTTTTATAATTTACGTTAATTAAGTTGAATCCAGTAAGCTTTAAGAAATTAAAGCTATTTCTCAATAATATATTAGACTTATTAGAGTAACGCGTCTTACTGCGAGGTGTCCGAATTTGTGTAACATTTTTTTAAACCTGAAGCCCCCCTTAGTTTTTGTAACTAAAGCGAAGAAATATTTAAAAAATCTCCGATTGGAAATCAAACACCCAGCCATCGCAATTTCGCCGTACCGCTGACAAATAACTTACCTATGCGTAATATTCGATTCTTTGATATCATTAATGCGCTGCAGGCTGTCTCTCGTCGATACACTCGACTGAGAATATAGACTGAGCGGCGTGTATATTGGCTCGTACTCTTGCAACGTCGGTGGCGGAGCGTACGTCATACTCAGTTGGGAAAGAGTGCGCACCGCTATGGGCGGAGAGTGCGACATATAGGGTTGAGTCAGACTCAACACGCTGGAACTCTCACTGGAACTTGACGGAGATGGTCTATCGTGTTTGGGTTTGAGCACGCCTAGTGCACGGGTTATTGAGCCCTGGAATTCAATTTCAACATAATTTTATTATGAAAATAGTGCAGAATTTCACAATTAGTGCTGAGTTTTTATTAAATTATTATAGTTATAATAATATATTTTTTTTATATTTTTAAAATACTTTTTTTCTTAATAGTTAGTTATTGTATATTTGTAAAATTGTAAGTAGAAATAGTACCCGCAAGCTATGTCTTCTAGAGTCAGCCGTAAAGTCGATCCCTGGTAAACCCGTAGCAACTGATCTCGAGAAGGGCCGCCCCAACATTCTTATTTGATGTCCGAACATATTCCTGTAATTTGCGGCCATTTATTATGTCATCCGCTCCGTTGGTACAAATTTGAGAAAACATTGCAGACAGTAAACAGCCAGATAGCGGTCAGCATATTTATCTCCTTTAAACCACTCCCTCAAATTTGTACTAACTTTCAAATATATTCTAACACAAAAAGCAAACATGCATTTACTATTAACAATTTATATTAATTAATTATTTTACATATTTTATTTGTTTTTGGCACTCGGTGATGGAAATGGTTTATTTGATAGACACTGACTTCGAAGAGCTATAGAAATCAAGAAACTCGGCATAGACACCAAAAGCATGATGCACTTAAAATTATAACGAATCATGCTAGTTGTGTACAATTATGATGACAAAAATGGCCTAAGAGAAAACAAAAAGGATATTTAGAAATTGAGATTACAAAGAATAATACCGTAAAAGTTAAAAGATATGTTCACATTAGGTAAATCATGATTACTATACTACAACTACAAAAATAAGTATATTATAATTAATTAAATTTATATATAACGAAATTCCGAAGTGTATATGTTGAATATGTAGGTTTTTAATGTATTTTGTATAATTTGTAGTTTAAAGAATACAACCGCAGAAGTTTACAGTTACGTAGTATAAATATATAAAGATTTTTGAAGTTGTTGTGGACGCTCAAATGTATCGACCGTGGCAACAATAATTTAGTCAGCGCGATATTTTTCTTTGTAATAGAATACGAAAACAACAATCATAAATTACAATGTCTAAATTTAAGACAAGCATATCACTGTGTTTCAAATTAACAAGTTACGTATGGTTCAAAATAAAATGTCAATATCAATCAATGTTGATGGAAGAAAGAAATTTTGTATGGACAGAGTGGTCAAAGCCCGAAAGGTGCGAACTAACTGCTTCTACTGACGCTCGGATAATGCTGGCGAAATCTATTTATTTATTTTTACTAATATTGTTTTATATTTTTATATGCATGTTAATACGAATCGTGAGTTTAAAATGTACTGATCAAGTTGCTTTAATATTTAATTTGAATGAAATTTAAGAATGTGATAGAAGACTAGATATATATTTTAAAATATGTAAAGCGATACCAACATTTAGCCCAATTTTTTAAAATAATGTATATTGGTTTTGAAATTATTTTGTAAAATATTTAAAATTGAAATTATTTAGAAAAGTAGTAGTTTAAGTAAAATGTCATTACTTTTTCCATTATATTTATTATATGGTGACTCAAATCATTAGCACCAAACAATATCCTTACGTCTGCGGAAGCTAAAATGATGATGACAGAGAAGGCATTCATGACGTATCCATAAAATGAATTACCGTTCTTTTTCGATGCAAGGATCGCCAAGTTAGGGGTGGTGATGGTCAAGAAAAGAAATTGGCTCGATATCCCTTAGGGTTTATCTTTTTATAAGGATTTATTCACATTTATATGCCAATCGATAATGTTATAGTAAAACTAAAACACCGTTTCCAACTTTACAATACTAATGTATACAAGTCAAAAACATAGTTATCTTACAATATTAGTAAATACTATTTATTGTTATAATCCTAAAGCTATTGTGAATGGTTCTGTCTTTATTTCTAATAATATTGAATGAATTTTTAACGGTTTTCTATGTTTAAAAATGTGTAATAATTTAAAATTAAATATTGGAATAATTTTAAAAAATTCTTCGTAATGGGACGTATTCGGCCCTCTAGAATAACATAAAGCATTTGATGCCTTCATGTGCTACTTCGTATGTTATACATTGACTAAAATTACAAAATTGATCGTTTTCGAATATAACACTAAATGTGACAAATCTTAACTACGCATTGGAAAGTTCTGGCTGGGGGCACATCGAATCTAACACTGACATAGACGAAGGGCGATAGATATTATTTTGAAAATTCCATTACGAACACTCATTATTTCTTTGCCAACGAGCCACAATTCCTACTATTACATATCAATCAGTCTTCACCGCTCGTAAAGTATCACACGTAAAATTACAGAGCAATTTGAAGATATGGCTCTAGAAAAATAGGGATATCGCGAAATAATTCGGTGTAAAAATAGCATTTTACTATTTAAGGAAACTTTACATAAGTACAGATATATGTATAGTATCTATATATTGTAAGAGGACATCGAAGCGACATTTATTTTCTGAAGGAAAGCTTTTTGATTTTTTTGGATTTATCTTTGTTTTGTGGACAACATGGATGCTCGGGCAGCCTCCACTTGCAGTTCTTCCACCTGGCAAAATATCGTATACCTGCAGGATTGCACCTTATATTATAATCATCTACAGGCAATACGTTTATGGCTGTACTATACTTCTCATGCAATAATTTTTTTATAGTATTATGTGTTATTTTTAATAAAATTTAACTAATAATGTTGAATACAAGAAACAGTTAACGAATATCGAATAAATTTTTCTTTTCTCTTAATTTGTCTTTTGGCCGATGAATTTATCAATATTTCGATAATTTATGTATTATGTAATGTTAAGATAAATGCTTTATAGAGTATCATAGTTTATATAAAATTTTAATATTTAATTATCTACCTTGCGGGAATGACTAGAGCGTCAAATTCGGCCACCAAATGTCTCCGTATTATACTTTTAGACGGCGGTATTCCCAGTGCTGTAGCCATTGTTTCTCCTGTGAATGATGGTTCTAGGACTACCAAACCACCATGTACTCCGCTATCTAAAATAATTAAATAAAGTTATGAACTGTTATATTTATGTTTGGCTTAGATTCATTTCAATCTAAAAAAATAAAGATAAACTATTTCTTACCTTTAAGGTTATCAGCGAATTCACCTAAGTCAATATTGTGTGCCCAGCGAATAAATCTTTGGTTAGTCCACACAAGAGGATCTGCATCTACATTTTCACATTGATGACGCCTTACTGCCAAAGCCTAATTATAATATTAAAGTTAATAATATAAATGAAGTTTTTTTTTTAGTTTTACGATGTATGTATATCCTTATAGCAGGTATTCTGGAGACATTGCGCGTTGAGTGGCTTAACTCAACGACGCATTGTGACTCGTTACTAGAGCGAAGAAATGAAAATATTAATTATTTCATTTCCTCGAGTGGGAAACGAACCCACAAACTTTCGCGTTTAAGCTTGTAACCATGCGTCAGGACTGGCCTCCTCATTATATTCATTCGTTTATTTTAAAGTAATTCATTTACATAAAATGCTTATTACCATATTATGTGTTCAAACATAGTCAACTTCTTTAGATAATATTGCTAAAAACACTTTCAAGTACTCTGTGGAACATTTGAAAAGATTTAATATAAGGTTTTAGCTAGATTTTCAAAAAATAAGTGCTAGTTCCTTAAAGTCTAACAACGACAATAATTCATATCAAATTATTAAATATAGCCAAGATAAACGAGGACAAATTTTGTTCAATGTCACTGCGGAATTCTAAGAGGGCTTGAACAAGAAATGATTAATGGTGTCACCATTACCATTACCAGGGTCGCAGACACACAAAACAGTTTATAAGGCTGGAATCACATTGAATGTATTAAATATATATATCTGCTTATGAACGTCCGTAGTAATATGTGTTATTTAATTTATCTAGTTCTAGTTATGCTCTAGGTTGTTTTTTAAATCTAAGACAATATTCACATACTAATAAAAGTGTTCAAATTAATTATAAAAATTTACTAAATATCCTATTAATATTATAAATGTACAACTTTGTGAGGATGGATGTCTGTTTCACTTTCACACAAAAACTACAGAACGGATTTAGATAAAACTTTACAGTGATACAGCTTATACACCAGAATAATACATAGGATACTATTTGTCAAGATTTTGTATAATTTTTCAATAATTTTGAAACATACTACTGTACCCATGTTTTTTTTTATTTCATAAGAGATATTCAGCAATTAAAGACTACTTCTAGAAAAAATATAATACAGAATGAAACACGTGTTAAATTGAAAAGTCTTTTTTCAAAACGGACCTTGTCATATGAATACGATAGTTTTAAATGCTACGTATAACGTCCTCGTGTTCGTAAAGCTAACATCTTGCCGCGAGGCTGTTTCTACTGATGTTTGTAAATCTCCTAAGAGTCTCCAGTACTGTCATTTGTTTACTCTTGCCTTATCTTTGCTCGTTTATCGCAAAGCGAACTGACTGTTTATTTTTTAAGTAAAACAGATTTAAATTCTTTTTGAGTATTTTCTCAATTTATTTAGAGCAAATATCAAGGAATGCAGCTTATTTTATACAGCTTTAATATTACTGCAATAATTATAATAGTAGAAGTAGGTTCGACATCCCGAGAGACATAGCCTGACAATAGATCAGTTGCGTTAATGACACTGTGCTATATAAGCGGCATTGCTTAGTGATGAGACCTATCCCTGAGATTGACATCTCAGACTGTCCAGTCCCTGAGATTACAAAGCGAATAGACTAATAGTTATTTCATATACTAATATATATTATTACAAAGAACATCTGTAATAATTATGTAAATTCTAAATTATATTTATTCACAATTTCAAAAGTACTGTTCGATAATTATAAATTAGTTAATTAATAAGTTTAGTATTTTTTTTGCTTTTTTACCTGAAATATAAAAATATGAATTGCAATATACTTACTTGTCTATCATATTTCATGATTCTCAAAAGATGTATGCCGTGTACAATCGAAGCCTGGTGGAATTTTCTGGTAACTCCAAGATACTTTTCCAGTTCCTTTTTACTGATAGTATCCAACATCCTGGCGTCTACCAAATTCGCCAAGAATGACTCGGCGTACTGTTAAAATGGTTAGTAACCTCCACTTTATTTAAAAGTATAAGCTGTTTTTATTAACGTACAAACTGCGAAAACCAATTGTTATAAATAATAGGTCTGTCTGTCTGTGTGTAATAAGTATATATATATATATATATATATATATATATATATATATATATATATA
>DWAN01003754.1:0-12993 GCA_018230445.1 Heliconius hewitsoni
CGCAATGCCTCCAGAATTTGGCAGAAAGTGGGGAACGGAGTGTCGTAACACTAGGTTCAATCTGCCTATCCTGCTGTATGCGGGATACAGCGTGAAGCTGATTTATTTATTATTTATTAAGAAGTTAAAAAAATAGATATTTTTATTTTAGATTCTCTATTTTTTTTACATTTTTTTGTTATTTATTCTACCTTAAATAACTTATTGTGATCTGTACTTTTACAATTTACGTTAATTTTTTTGGTACATGTTTTTCTTAGTTTTTTTACGTAAACCATTTTTTTTTTCAGAAAGTAAAAAAATGGCGAGTATTATTCAGGGCGCAGAGAATCGTTCAGTTTTAATCGGAACATTTCCCAATCTGATCTGTTTTTATTTAGATTTATGGGTACCTAAGATGAATATAATGTAGTTATGTATTTTTTTACTTTTATGCTGTATCCCGCACATAGCAGTATAGGCAGAGGGAATCTAAGAATTCTGGTGGCATTACGTGTTGCGTGGCGACACTCAACCCCACGTTTTGCCTCGGTACTAGAGCGAAGAAATGAAAATATTAAATATTTAAGAGTGAAATATATGCATCTGTAAAAATGATTTACTGTTTTTGAATGTTCTTTTGTAGGGATCAATACTTAAATCATCGCATGTACAATAAAAAACTTACAAACTCTATAACAAATAAACAACTAATATTAAAAATTAAGTAGTCAATTTTTAGAGCAAATGTAAGAATAAAGAATAAATTATATCAGGACTATCTTCTTGTGGTTACATTGGTTTTAATATTTGAATAGTCTTGATAGTTGTTGAAAACATAATGTTGTGGGTTAGATTCCCATGCTTTGGTAAAAGGCCTAGCGCGAACTTGAGTTACACCACTCAATACGCATAACAAATGTCAAGCTATCTCACGCTTTTCTGCTAAGCTGAGAAAGAACGTCAGAAGGAACATGGCCTTTTTTTTGAGTACTTCTTTTTGTTTCTGTGTTTTTCTTAAGGAACTTATTGTTTTGTTAAAACTGGAATTATCGGTCTCAGTGAACTGACTATCAAGAGTGTTAAAATACTATATATTATAGTGAGCATTGAACTTAAAACCATCAACCAAAGGCAAACAGGGTTACGGGTGATAACAAGCATAAAATTAAGAGAACAAACAAAAATTAGATTTATAAAAACATAAATATTCAAAGCTACTAACGCCAAAAAATTAAAATTTTATAAACTTAAACTATCAAAACCACTGCATCCACCAACAGCCCACGTGTTCTATGCTAATCTCTAATATAATTATAATATATGTATGTATGTATGTATGCATGCGTGCGACGGTAAGCGTAGCACGTGATAATGGGATGATTGATGGGTGACCGACGGGAAAAGTGTGGGAGACGGTGTACTGTCGTGTACTGAGATGTTTTATTTATCTTTTTTTTTTAATATTTGATTTGTCCTTTTTTTTTTGATTGGAAACAAATTGGGATTTGAATAAGTGTCGCTTTGGATAATTTAAAGCTAAGCTGTATGATTAAAATATAATTGAATTTTTTGTAACTTTTTACCATGGTGATGAAAATAATTCATTCCCCCGAGTGGGAATCGAATCCACAGCCGTCACATTTCCTGTCAGCTAATGTGCCATGATGACTTCAAGTGAAAATGCGGCGTTGAATTACGTCTCTCAACACGTATTGTATCGAAAATTATATGATGCATGCACTAGGTTCTCTCTGCCTACCCCGCTATATGCGGGATACAGCGTGAAGCAGAAATAACTTTTAAACGTAACATTACATGCAAATTAAGGTGCTCGTATTTATAAATGAATCGTTATATTTATTTTCAAACGCTTACTTGTTTACAATAAAGTAGTTTCATTTCTTCTGTAAACTATTTAACTTGAATTTTTAACTGAACCAGTTAATTGCTTCGTATGTTAGCAATATCTTGTGCAACTAAATGAAAAAGTATAGGTGTCACAGGATTACTTCAAACGTCTGACTTCAAACGTGGGTTCGTATCCCAATTGGGGGACTCATTTTTATTTTGTCCTTTTTATAAGAACAAAAGCTCAACAAATAATGTTTCAAAAATTGGCACACGAAAGCCTCAAAAATATATTTAACATCGTATTAAAAATTAATTTCATGAATTTCGTATGTCTGTTATAATTTTTTGGGTTCCATGCTCGGAGAAGAAGACGAAAATATTTATAAATGTAAATGTTGGCTTTTATTTTTTATAATATATTAAAAAAATATATTTCCCAAATTATTGATTCTCAGTATATTAAGATTCTCATTTTTTCGCTCCACCAAATTTTCGAGACATTCGAAACTCAACGGCACGCTTTATCCTGAATAAGAACCAAATTTACTACAGTCGCTTTGAGACGCTATACTGCTGCGCCACAACACCCTCCAAACATAGAAATAGTTTTAATAAAAGTTTGAGAACGGCCTCTTTGCCTCAAGTATTCCTACAAAATCCAATTAGGAATTAAAACGGTTGTAATAGATCTCTGGCGGATCAAAATCCACCAACTAAATTAAGCAGCATTGTTTCTTTATTCTAAAGAATCTGATCTCCTCGAGATATTCAATTTATTTGGAAATGAAATCGATGAAATGTCAATTTATTTTTGTTTGGTGTTCCGCTTTCGGATATTGTGTGTTTGCTGAGTTTTTCACGCTGTATCCCGCATATTGCAGGCTAGGCAGAGGCAATATAGTGTTAAGATACTCCGTTCCTCACTTTCTTCGTAATAAACATTTAGTACGTATATAGAACTTTTAGTATATTTGTGTGGATTGATTGTTCATAGGTTTGACTGTGGTTGGGAAAATTTCCTCTGCTTACCCTACTATATGCGAGATAGAACTTCAAATTACAAAACACAAAAAACTTAGAGCCGCTTGTTATGTTATTCTTGAATTAGATGTGTGGAATTGAAACCGGCATCCTCCGGCAAATCCCGTGTAAGGCCATACTCCACTGCGCCACGACAGCCAACTATGATTTTTTTAATTATATAAATAAACTGTATACGGAACATTTTTTTTAATCTGGACTTGTACTTGACTTTAATTTTTATTTTTCATACACCTTGGATATATTTCTACTACAGACTGTCGACTGCCAGTAATATAAAATTTCAATTTTTGAAGCAGCCATATTACATTTTCTTTATAAAATTTGCCCAGTGTAAGGAAGGTAGTCTTTTGTGGTAACAGATACTCTTTTTCGACTTTATTTAATAAGAAAATTAAAAATATATATCTTTACATTTCATTATCTACGATGATTTTTATTATAATTTTTATTTTGCTTCACACTGTGTCCTACAAATAGCACTGTAGGCAGAGGGAGTTCAGTGTTAAGACACTCCGTTCCCTACTTTCTGCAAAATTCGAGCGGAATAGCATGTGGAGCGCCACTAAACGCCGTGCTTAGCCTCGATACCAGACCGAAGAATGAAAATATGTAATATTTCATTTCCTCGAAAGCGAATCGAAGCCACAACTTACGCGCTTACAGTCACACGTTTGTGCCCCAGAGCCACCACCGGCCTCTATAATCGAATATCCCGAATCGAGAATCGAACTTACACTACACAATCAATCCAAAATGTCCTACAATTTGGCGCTTTAACTAGGTGACTAACATAAAACATAAAATATAGTTTCGCAAAAATCAAAACATTCGAAACGTTACTCGAATAAAAATAATTTCTACCGAATACAATGAGCACATCGATAAAAAGGCCATTTGGAGGCTCTATATAGAACCGGAAGTGAGTTAGTATGCTAAAGAGATACTACTGTGTTGTACGAGACGTTTTTGATATTGGTTGATTGTGGGTTGTCATTTTTTTTTTTCAGTTACACGCTGTACAACCGAGTGTTAGGACACTCCGTTTATCACTTTCTGCCGATTTTTCGGGACTTTGCGTGTTGAGGCATAACTCGATACCGCGTTTTATTTTATTACCGTAGCGACGAAATGAAAATAAATGTTTCCCTCGAGTGGGATTGGAAGTAACTGCCATCGGGTTATCAGTGCTACTAAGTTGTGCCACGACGATATATAATACACGATAACACAATATTATTAATTTTTTAAAATTTCTCATCTTTGTTTCAAGAGTAGAAAAAAAAGTGATTTTATCTATGATAACTGAATTATATAGTATAGGCAATACTAATATAAGATGAATATGAATAAAAAATATGGATTTAATAAAAATAAAAAATACTAAACATAAACAGCCAATCTTTCCAAACCTCAGTATACTAATAATAAACTCAAGTCAAGACCCGTAGCAACATTCGGCTAGATCCAAGCACCGAGCCGGTTTATAGTTTCCTTCTTATGACTTATAACGTGACGTCACTGTTCTACAGGGTTAGCGGGTACGAATCCCATACGAATGTTTATAAAATTAGTGACTTTTTTCGTTACAGATCTTTACGTCAGTCAGTATGTTAGTAGAATCAGTTTGACTTTTGATGTCGGTAGAGGAGCTCGAAATATTGAAATTTAAAGGAGCTCTTGAAGATAGTTACATTTTTAACTTTAAAATTCATTAAAAATATGTTGAAGCCGCAGTGGTGCAGTTGCACAAGGTTATATAGCTGTAATAGGACGATTGTAGGTTCGAGTCTCGCTCAGAAAATGAATTATTATTTATTCCCGATTTCATTTCTTTGCTCTAGTAATAACGTAAAAAGATCGGTCGGGGTCGAGTTCCTTAATAGTCAAAAAATGTTCCAAAAATCCCAAAACATTTGGCCTGTGCGCCTCGACTGGCCTCTATCACTCCAATTGATTTCGATAATTCCTTTTTAATTGGAACGGATACACTTCAAGAGTAGTTCGGTAAAAGTTTGGTTAAGTTCTGATTATGGGATCAAGTGGAAGTCGGTTTTTTTGTTAAAAATTATAATTATAAGGGTTACCTATAATAATTGTATTTTTTTTTTAAATATAGGGTTACATAGTATAATCTTCATAATTACTCATGATGTTCATAATTTTCACACAAAATTGAATATTATAATTTACTTTCAATACATTCTCCAATTTTGTATGAAAATTTTAAGTATTATTATATTTTCTCTTTAATAAAGTAGCGTAAAAATATAAAAACTGGCAAAAATAAATATCTTCACAAAGTGTATTTTAATCGAATCACATCACAATTTTTCGTTTTCGTCAACACTATCGAAGTGAAACATCGACAGATTTTCAATTTAAATTAATGTAGAGGACGTCGCATGATTTTACTAGTCAAATTTTTAATTTTTTTCCCATGGTGTTCTGTAGATTAAATAGTTGATTTTTTATATGGCAGGATGGGGCAGATTTACCTTAGTGTCAAGACGCTCCGTTCTTCATCGTTTATGATCTAAATGATAAAAATGAGCAACGGACAACCCGAATCCTGGAGATCGTACCAGAACCTTTTGGAAAATATTGATTAAAAAAAATAATTTTTTTTATTATTAATATGATATTACTATTACGCTACTAATAAAAACTACTTTACAGGCTTAACCTATCTTTATCAGCAAACGGTTGCTTTGACGGCAAAGGAAATACATTGTTGAGACACTCCATTTGTCACTTAAAAAAAACTAAACTAAACTAGCTTCACGCTTTCTCCCTAGCGGGGTAGTCAGAGAACTGAAAGGAAGCCAGTCAACGGAGTCAAGTCAGAGAATGGAGCGCCAAACGCTACGGTATTTGCCATTTCTCGCCCTAATTTTCGAAATATGTATTAGGTACAGAGTGTCAAAACTCAACGCTATGCTAGTCTTGCCCCGAGTCGAAATTGAACCCACAAACCCATCCCGTTCACAGTCAAACGTTGTGCCGTTGCCACACGACGGTGTCATGTCCGCTTAAAAATTTCCCAAAACAACCCAAAAAATTTAAACCTATTGGCCTACCATCAAAAATCCATCGCGCGGGACAATGCAACGTCATAACGCCTGTATATTACAATTTACGGGTTCAATGAAAAAAAAAACCATTTTACAAAAATATCCCTTTTAATGGCGGCATTGTTTTTAAAATTGAACGCAAATAACATGGAAGGAGTGAAGGTTTGCTTAATTTCATTATTTGAGACCTTTATGATTGAGTAGTTATGTGATGGATGTGTGGTAGCGAGTTCGATTCTAGTAAGCTAAGAAAATTATAGTACAATATAAAAAATAGTCAGGGCTCAGTGGTACAAGCTTGTCTGTATCTTTACGTTAGTTAACGTTAGCGTTAACGTAACAGGAGATTCGATTCCCACTCAGCAGTATATTTTTTTATTATTTTAATTTCCTCGTTCGGTTAAGTAGGCAAAACGCTGACTTGAGTTTTGCTACTCAACTTGCAATCCTTTCAGAATTCAACGGCAATTGGGGAATGGAATGTCTCAACACTAGCTTCCCTCTGCCTATCCTCCTATATGCGGCATACAGCGTGAAGCTAAAAAATATATTTTTAGAAACAAATGTATGGTTTGATTGACGGAGAGCGTTTGTCCAGTATCCAAGAAATGCAGGTTCGAGTCTCGCGTTTAAGAATGCTTCTAAATATACTTCTTACTTTAGTACCAAATATATATTTAAAAAATTTTTTTTTATAAAATATATATACTTGTATTAACAAATCTAATTACATTTTGTAAATGTAATTTATGTATATAATAAATCATCAGAGGCCTTCATGGTGCAGGAGCACAAGAGTTTAACTGTAAATGCGACTGGTTGTGAGTTCGATCGCCACTCGAGGAAATGATTTTTTTATTTAAATTTATATTCCCATTTCTCCGTTACCCATTTTCCGCCGAATTCCAGAGGCATTCCGAGTTGAGTAGCAGAACTCAATGCTGAGTTTTGCCTCCACACCAGAGCGAAGGAATGAAAATATTAAATATTCACGAGTGGGAATCGAAGCCACAACCTTTCGTGCTTACAGGCACACACTTGCCCTTGCACCTCTAATGGCGTAGGCCTCGACTTCTTAAAACTAAAAACAATCATACAGGCATATAAATATAGATATATGCTGAAATTCTTCAGAATTAACGACTTTTACCATTAAAAGGAAGCCGCTATACGATCAACCAAATAAAATACTCTTTAAGATAGTACACTGTATGTATGTTAATTCACGCATAGCTCTTAAACACGGTAGTACAAAGTTCGAAATTGCGTTCTATAATTTTGTAATTTTACGACGAAATAATAAAAAAAAGTCTTTTGAATCTATGCAAAGTTGCGTAGATAAGATTTTATGACTGTTTTTAGTATCCATAAATTGTTGTTGATAGAGACAGTGTTAAGTCACTACGCTCGAGATAATGAGATATTTAATTAAAATGTGTCAAAATCGAAGTCATATTTTATGGTGTGAAGTAATTAGTTTTTGCCTGTACCTATTTTGATAGCATTTAAAGGAATAACGCGTATAATTTTAAATGAAACTATTTTAAACGGATTAATCGCGTACTGATATTATACATGTTTGGGAAACCCGATGTTTCGAACGCTATGTAGTAGTATTCAAGGGTATTCCGTATTGGTCCGTATTCAACTGCAAATATAAGGTTTTTAACACGCTTTTTTAAGAGCCGGATTATAATTTAAAAGAATTGGAAAAAGTAATTATTGTCATAGTCAGCTCTGTTAAAAGTCTTCGCAACTCAACACATAATGTCTTAACATTAAGGTCTCTGGCTGTTCTGATATATGCAGAAGATGTATAAATTAAAAATAACACATTATATGCTGCAAGAGTGAGTGATAAGAGAGGTGGAGGGAGACTTCGATTGAGCTTCAAAAACATAGTATCGACGTAACACACAGTATCGGTGGTGGTGATTCCCCACAAATTGACGATTTTTCGTTTGTCTACCTTTCAAAATTTTGTTATAAAGCCCTAAAATTTTATTTTGTAGAAGCTCTTTGAAGTTTGATAATCAAGGAAAACAAAAACAAATAGTTTTGTATTCTAATAATAATTGTAAAGCTAACTGATGTATATTTCCTTCTCGAACCTTAAAAAAATCTGATTGAGAAATGAACCCCACGACCTTTTCAGAGTAAATGCCACTAGGATCAACAAACCAGTACATTAGTCACAAAAGTCGGCTTCATTAAAGGACTATCATAAATGTATGCTATATTATTTTATTGTTTAGTTATGAATATTTCTATATGAATCATCCGCTTACAGTTAAGAAATAATTTCTGTGATTTATATTAAGGAAAAAAATATAAAACGTAGAAGTGTTTTTAATGTTTAAGCGAGATTTGATTTGGTTGTAGAGACCGAGAGACCGTTGTGGCATATTGTTTGACTGTAATTGCGATAGTTGTGGATACGATTCCAAATCAGGAGTATACATTATTTTCCCTCATTATTCCGCCGAATCCGCAATCATAGACGGCTCTTAGCAAGACTCTACTCCACAGCGCCATGATGGCGGCTTCACGCTATATCCCGCACATAACAAGTTAAGACTTCGTGTTATGATAATCCGTAAATATTCGTATCCGTATAAGATAATCCGTAAAATAAATCCGTTCCCCAGTTTGTGCTGAATTCTGGAGGCGTTGCGTGTTGAATGGCGCAATTCAACGCAGCGTTTTGACGATAGTGGCGATGTCATAATATAATAATTATAATTATAATAATAATAATAAATAATATAAAAATAATAATAAAAAATAATAATAAATAATATAATAATAAATAATATATATATTATATTATTAATTATTATTATAATTATTATAATTTGTACTTCTCACAGTGTGGGAAATAGATTGTTATCTTTTTTAAACATGTAAGTGCATATAATATAATGGCTGTATTCAAGAATGTCAACCAATTTAAATGTTTTCTAGAAAGTAATGAGAACCGGTCTGGATTTTTACGAAATAACAAAATATTATGTTTAGTGTTTTTGTATACATATATACTGTATACCGTTTTTTTAGCTTCAGGCTCTAACCCGCACATAGTAGGCAGAGTAGGCAAAGGTTACCTGGGAACCTAGTGTTAAGACACTGCGTTTCCATTAACACGTTTCCGTTTCCTAGTTTCCGCCGAATTCGTTAGGCATTGCTTGTTATCAGAGCGAAGCAATGAAAATATTAAATATTACATTTCTATGAATGGCAATTGAACTTAGATCTACAAGATGTAGGTACAACTTATAAAAGTTGACAAACTTAGGATTGTGCATACGCCATGCACTCATTTTGTCAAATGAAAGTTTGTAAGTTTTTTCTATAATATATATTTCCATTTTTTAGATTTTTTAGTAACCAATAGCGGAGAAATGAATAATTAAATATAAGAACTCCCTAGAGTGGGAATCAAAACCACAACCCTCACGTTTACATCCAGACGTGACACTGCGCCACGACTGTCTGCTACTTTTCATATGTTGTTGTTGTTTCGTACGATCAGAATACATTTTTTTTTTCAGCTTCACGCTGTATCCCGCACAGAGCAGGGTAGGCAGAGAGAACCTAGTAGACACTCCGTTCCCCCGTTTCTGCCGAGTTCTAAAGGCATTGCGTGTTGAATGGTGGAACTCAAAGCCGCGCTTTGCCTCGACACCTGAGCGAAAAAATGAAAATATAAATGTAAATAAATATTTCACTTTCTCGAGTGGGGATCGAACCCACAACGATTGGCCTCGATATACTTACTCAGAATACTAATCGTATACGAAATATAATTATAGGTGTTAACTTGGATTGTTTTAACATCCCCCTAAGCTATAAATATATTGACGTCTCACCCCGCCTTAGTGCAGGTGCATTTTACTTTGGTGTAAAATTTATGATTTTCATTTTAAGACCCTTGCATATGATAGGGTAAGCAATGTCATTATTATTTTTAATTTCACGCTGTATCCCGCATACAGCAGGATAGATAGGAATTTTCGTGGCATTGCGTGTTGAGTGGCTATTAGTGGTGGAACAACTAAATATATTATTTAAGCCCCGTACTATATAATGTGCTATATGAGCCTAAACTCGAGTTACTTACGGCGAAACATGCGAAGAGTTCATCAATTCAGGTCCTGGCTCCATCATCAGACCAGCTCGATGATACCATATTGTTGTGTTGTTACCTAAGCTAGAGACAATTGCCAAAGTCAAGTCAAAGTCTAATAAACTTGCCAAGTTTAATGACTAACCTAACAAACGTATGTTAAAAAATATACCAACAGAATTGAGAACCTCCTCCTTTTTAAAGTTGGTTAAAAATAACCTAACGTTAAGACACCTCTCTCTACACATCCTGTCCGAATACAAGTTGATGGAAGAATGGAAAAGAAAAGAATGGGAAAGAAAAGAAAAGTCGATGGAAAAGTTCAGAATGAGAAAATGGTGACAAATTAAAAATATTCTTTCCTGCGAGTGCATAGCGAATTCATAACCATCGTGTTTTAAGTCAGACGCCGTCTTACTGAGCTACCGTAGGATCATGCCGCTCAATAATTAACATTATTTTAGCTTTAGGCAGTATCCCACTCATAGCAGAGTAGACAGAGGGATGAGACACTTCGTTTCTCATAAAGACATTTACGTTTCTCACTTTCCGCTGAATTTTTGAGGTGTTGCATGTTACGTGGTGGAACTGAACGCTGCGCTTTACCAGACGAAATGAAAATATTAACTAAACAAAATAGATTGAAATATTTTGCAAATATTTCAATATCCATTTTATAGTTCACTAATTTAAAAACTTAATAAAACCTATTATGGCATATCCGTTTCTTCGGAAAGTGTATCGTAAATTTAGGTAGGGTCAAAATTGAGCAAAAAATGATGTTATTCATAAAACAAGCGAATTTATTTCTTTATATATATTTTTTTATATGAGGCCGTCATGACGCAGCGGCACGCCGTCTAACTGTATTGTATATGCCGGTTGTGGGTTCTATTCCCTCTCAGGAGAGAGTTATATTTATTATTTCCTCAGTCTGGTAACAAGGCAAAACGCGGAGTTGTACTCGCCTCTCGATATACTATGTCTGGAAAATAAGAAAAAGAAAAAGAAAAAGAAAGGGCAGAAAATGTTTAACGAAATGCCTTAAAACTAGGGCTCCAGGTTCCCTCTACTTATCTTGGTATATGCAGGATACAGTGTGAACCAAGAAAAAGCATTCCACATATCGTACCATCCATTTCCCAACTGGGGATCGAATCGACACCCATCGAGCTTACGATTCTGTTATACAATGTACAATAAATTTATTTAATTCCAAAGTACTTAACTTTAAATATATTTTTGGCAACTTTTAATCCTAAAGCTTCAAGTTTATAAGTTTAAGGATTATTTTCTTAATAAGACTTTGTCATATAATTTTGAAAGTTAATCAGGTGAAATATTTCATGAAATCGTTGCGGCTCAGTGGGTTAGCGTCTGACTGTATACACGACGGTTGTGGGATCGAATTATTTTCATTTATTCTGGTAACAAGACATAACGCGGCTTTGACCACTGCCACTTAACATACAATGTCTCGAACATTGGGCGGTGCGTTAAACAGTACGGTGTTTTAACAGTAGGTTCCCTTTGTTTACCCTGTTACATGCGATACGGCGTGAAACAAAAAAAAATGTGAACGACATTCGTCAGTCTATATTTATATGAAAATTCGAAGTCAGTAAACCCATCCGCGCAAGGTAGCTTTTTTGTGATCGTAAAACGCACAAGAGAGTTGTATTGTAATGAGATGCGCCTACGCATCTCATGGTTCAGCCGAAGTACCTACTCTACTTTGTATAAAGAAATATTTGTTACTGATATTATAAATATTTTATACGTTAAAGTCTTGTTTGTCTGTATATTGATGTATCTACATAATAAAGATTAAATAATTGGTTATTGAACCCACAACCATCGTGGTTACAGATAGATGTTGTCACTGCGCCGTGACGCCCTATATAATGTAAATTAAAATAAATTTTACAGGATATAAACTTTACAGGACGCTGACGTCATAATAAACATCTGCATGAGAAATCTCAGCTCGGTTCAATAAGCCAGTTATTCACTTTTTCCTTGTATATTTTGCTAATAAAGATCGGGAATTCGATTTTTGCAATACCTATAAAACATGCTGTTTTTTTATTTACTTTTTTTTGTTTTATATTTTATTCCTAGCGGCGGGGACGGTAGTAGCCAGAAAGATCAAAGTGGCAAAAGCTACAGTCTCTGCATACATTTTTCGCCTCGTCCACAGAGTAGTTAAGAAATAGCAAAAAAATAATTGTTTGTCAATTTGTGGTATGTACTATATTAGGGTATAGATACGAAGCGTATAAAAATTAAAAGTACCGGAATTTGAACCCGCACCTTGTGTTTCCCGTCTCTAACCAGTAAGCCATACGTTCTTATTACGCTACGTCAATATTCTTATATGCTTGTTATATGTTGTTGGTACAACTAAAACAATAAAAAAATAATCAAAGTCAGTGCATACCACTAGTATATTATAAGCTTCAAAAATTCGGCACAAAAATAAAACGGATGCGATAACGCGAGAAATTTTACATAAAGAAAAAAAAATGTCAGTAATCTGTAGGTGGTGTCAGTTGAGGAATTAGCAGCGAAACATTCATAAATACGTTCGCTCAAATAATTAAATGTCAGTCGGATACATCGGTATCACTCAGAATTAAGGCTTAAAATGTATAGGCTGAGAGGTGGTGGGCTGAAATTAAATATATTTCTTTGCAATTTTTTTCTAAGTTCACGCTTTACCACGAATTGTTTTGCGCAGTGTAAAGAGAATTTATTGTCAAGATAGAACATGTTTTATTTGCTTAATTTATGAGATTCTGTAGTATAGAGGCCATCGTAGGCCATCGTACCAGGCCAGGGGCACAAGAGTGTGACTGTAACGCGACATCTGTAGGTTCCATCCTCACTCACTCGAGGAAATAAAACATTTATTTAAAT
>DWAN01003755.1:0-12992 GCA_018230445.1 Heliconius hewitsoni
TTTCTAATTAAGTATTTATCTTTCCTAAGTGTGGATTAACACTTTAAAAATGTTTGAAAAATATTCTATATACCTACCCTGCTGTATGCAGGATGCAGCGTGAAGCTGATTTTTTTTTATTTTGATTTTAAAATAATACTCGTCTATTCGGTGAACAGAAAGAATCGTTTTAATTGAAAAAATCATTTTAATATGAAATAATTTTATCTTTGAATTGTGAAATAAAAATGAATTTTATATTACTATTTACATTTGCTTCGCTTCTATGAATTGCTTCTAGAGTTAATTAGATTTGTTATATGTGTTCATTGTTTCTACATTAATTGTCGTAAAGCAATATATAACAGATTTAAATATTAGCATTATCTTATACTTGGTTATAGTAAAACGGATCGGTCTGTAAGTGAAAGATATAACAGAAAATCGATTATTGTAGACATTTATCAATGTAATAGAACCCAAACGATAACCTTTTAAATTTTTCTCACTTAGTCTATGAGTTTGTTCATGCTAATCTCAGAAACGGCTAAACTTATTTAAATGCAATTCCTAATAAAAATTTAACTACAATAAAGTCTTTGACATCCAATACAAAGATTTTTATAACCTATAGTAAAACTAATGCTTGAATTGATTGTTTATGTGGTAGTTCAACAAAATATATGAAACTGTGATAGGAGGAGGACTCGTCGTTAGCTGTAATAAGGCAATTCAGTTCAACAAAGATTGTTATAAATGATATCAATTAGTTCGAGCTATGCCAATATTGGCCTCAAGTAAATCATTGACCTCTTCGTGATTAATGGCTTTGTGCTATTACCTAATGAAGATATTCTTAGACTTTGCCTGAAATATTTGAGGGAAAATGATTATATTATAATTTGAAATTACCCTAATGTATCTCGCACACAAAGGGAACCTAGTATACGAGACCCCGTTCGCCATTTACCGCCGAATTCTTGAGGCATTGCATATTAAGTTTCAGAGGTAAACTCGATACCAGAGTGAAAATATAAAATATTTCATTTCCCGCAGTGGGAATCGAACCCACACCCAGTAGCGTTAACAGTCACGCGTTTGTGCCCCTGTGCCACGAATAGCTTTTTACATTTTATTATGTTACCTATACATTATCCCCTTACTGTACAGTAGTAGAGTACCCAAAAAGGAATAATATTTTAGTGGATGTCGCGTGCGAGATGTGCATTAATCGTGATGCTTCGTGCAAGAAATGTATCTTCTGTACCTCGCATCTTGTAGGCGTCTATCATAAATTATTGTGTTCAAATAGCTTCCCTCTGTGGAATTTTATAAATATGATTTTGAAGCCAGTCGTAGCGCAGCGGCAGAAAGTGTAAAACCGACTGGTTGTGGAGTCGATCCCCACTCGAGGAGATGAAATACCTACTTATATTTATATTTCCATTTTCTTCGCTCTGGTGTCGAAGCAAAGCGCGGCGTTGAATTCTGCCACTTAACACGCAATGCCTTCGGAATTAGGCATAAAGTGGGGAATGGAGTGTGTTACACTAGGTTTCCTCTGCCTACTCTGCTGTGTGCGGGATACAGCGTGAAGCTGATTAATATAGGGAGATATATATATTTTTCCTTTGTGCATTTTACGTATTTCTACGTCAAGGACACAAGGAACCTAAGCGCGAGTGCCTTTATTTATCGTAACAATATATTATCGAATTTTTTTCGAATTTTTGAATTGAATATTTTTTTTTTTTCAAAATTAATTAAGTACCTAATCAACAATAGTCAAATCGAATAATAGTATATTTTATGCAGCACAATTTGATTTTCAACAATACTCTATAAAATATAATAGGAAAGCAAATATAAACCATAATCAAGTTGTATTGAGTGCTTAATGATATGTAAATGGAAGACTTATAATATAATAGGGAATGCGGAATATTAATATTGGGTTCTATGTTTATTTTATATAAGTGATGGGTGATTACGTCAATACAAAACAATTTTGAGCTAAAATTTTCAAAATAAATTCAGAAATGTAAGGTGAGCACAAAGACTGCTGCCAGCGTCGTATGAAATAAAAGAGAATCGGCGTAGTTCAAATAACATGAACAGAATGGCGCTCGTTCCTTTGTAGATAATTCCTGTATAACAATAAATATTGTTTTAATTCTACTTAAAAAGATTTGTACAATTGGGTGAAAAACAGAGATAAATTCTGTATGAAATTAATGAGAGTTATATATATTTCTGCCCTGAATTTACATTTCTTTTTCAAAATTATCATCAAAGTAATAAAAATGTTTGTTATATATTATTACCTACATATAAAAAACATAACGAAATAAAACGTTACAAATAGTAGTTTTTAGTACATGCCCAAGCTCATGTTTCCGGTGATGCGATCGGACGCATGCACATCATAACTGTCGGCGAATTGCCAAAATGCGCTGGCTCCGCTGCGGAGAATGACCTACAGAACTGTGTCGTTGTCTTTAAGGAAAATAATAAATTTTCAACGTTGTACCTAAATAAATATGTATTTACAATTCAGTAGAATGTGCATATGAAATAATATTACGGTCTGCCAACAACGAAGTAACCTCCTGTCTTATATTTGGTCTCTGGAGTTAATTATATTATATTAGAGCAAATGTGATGTTTCAGCAGAATCAATAATAATTTAAAGCTCAAGTTGTTTAAACATCACAAGCAGCGACAAATCGAAAGCCTAACTAAGGAATAGCTTGAGAGGATTGTAAAATTGAAAAAGCAATTGTGAGAGATTCTCGACAATGAGGCTCGGTTCGGAATGAGATTCCGTTTTCTTTCGTCTCCATTCTGCAGTCGAAAGCGAGGGCGGGGTTGGCGACTGTCTTTTGTGAGGGGCAATCGTCGTCGGCTTAAACGGTCCCCTTGCCTCAGGGAGCGGGTGGCTCGGGTCGAGGGGGTACCTGCTTTGTGTGTCGGCGGCTTTATCTTCCAGCGGCCACAAAGTCTGTCGCTTGGCCTTCACTAAACCGATTGCATTAATTTCGCCTATGCCTTATATATGGCTTTTGGTGGTAGGTTGATTTTATCGACTATTGAACTTTACTTAACTATTTACTAATATATATTTTACCATAATTTATGGCCCCGCTGTTGATAAGTAAAACAAAATAGTTTATGAATAAAAATTCGGGTTCGATTACCACTCGAGGAAATGAATTATTTAACTGTATGTAACACCCCCGGAAAGTGGACGTGTCTTAATGGGAATGGAGCATCTCACCACTAGATCATGGTCCCCACTGCCTACCCTAAAAAGAAGAAACCGAAGCTGAAAAAAAGAAATTAAATTTTTAAGTCGGTGCGGATAGTATCTAAGCAAAGACCCGATGTCGTTACACAACAAGCATTTCTTTCATTCCGCAAAGAGGATTCCAATTCCGACGGATCAAATTAATACGTCGTCAAAGACTGACACTCAAAGGAAACAAGTTAAATGAGATGTGAAACTTAAAACTGATTATTAATGTATAGATAATAGACGTATATATAATATTGTTTTTATCTTGTATAATCACACTTTTTACAAAAACTTTTACAAAAACTCTTGAGATTGCGATATTTGACTCATAAATAGTGTTAATTTCGCACATGAACCAACACGCAATTTCTCCAGAATTGAGCAGAAAATGGAGAACGGAGTGTCCACTGAACACGCAATACCTCAAGAATTCGGCATATATTATGTTGCATATTTTGACATATAATATTTCAAGCATTTATGAAGGTATTCCTTTGATACAGGAGCAATATAATCAGAGAGTTTTGTCTTGATCTGAACAAATGGCGTCTTATAGACAAAGGGTTAGAGTGTTGAAGCTTCAATAATTTTCGATCTGATAATATTCAAAATGTGAAAATTTTGCGCCGAGATATTTGGAAATAACATTTATAAGATCGCTTCTTAATTTGAATTCCTTTGTTGGTAAATATTATACTTTGGGTTATTGCTTCACTATATATTAAGTTGTCATCTAAATTTGATTAAAGTTGACATTTTAACGTGGTTCTACACCTTCTAAATATTTTTGAACTTTTACTACGCATACCTTTTATCATATGTTGTAGTTAATAAAATAATTTCTTTTCTGAACAAATATTACTACCTAAAATAAATTCTTTAAAAAGTTTTTATATAGTTTAAGTTTTACGAAACACGAGAGTCCACCCTCCACGTTCCTTTATTACCAAAATATCGTAATTACGGGGTAATTTATCAAGTCATCTCATACCCTTTAGCTGTTAACATACCACAACTTTTTTATCAAAACAAAAAAAACTTTATTTGAACAAAAACCCTTTATTCAAATTAAAATGATCCCAAGTCATCAAAAAGTGACCTCTCCCTTTATTATAGGCATTTCGAATAGTTATGGATATGTATATTGGAAAAGGTCCGAGTTCCTGTTGCTCTTTATCTTAAATCCATTGACCCAACAAATTGTCATCTTACGAGTAACTTGACTGATTCATTTATATGTGTTTAGTAAGATTGTCTTATGTTATGCAAACTATATCTGGGATTTGGGTCTTACTTGAGTGATATTAAATTGTCCATCCAAAAGGAAATATTTACTGTTTTCTAGATAATGTTCAAGGGATACTGGTACGGATGAGTTTCCGCATTTCACAGCATACATACTTAATATGTATTTTAATATTTTAATCATACAAAAGTTATAACTTAAATAATGTTGAGGGGCTAGGCGAAGGGGAACAAAGTGTGACTGTAAACGCGAGGAAACGAGAAAACGAACTCAAGGAAAAGAAACATTTATTTAAATTTATTTTTTCATTTCTTCGCTCTAGTGCTGAGGAAGCGAACTTCGCCACTCAACTCGCAATGCCTCCAGAAATCGGCCGAAAATGGGGGACGAAGCATTTTAACAATAGGTTCCCTTTGCCTACCCTGCACACAGCGTGAAATCAGCTTCACGCTGTGTGCGGGATACAGCGTGAAGCTGATTTCAAAACTTATAAAGCTAATAAAATCTTTTATCTCGAAGCTCAACAGATCTTGTATAACTTTTACTTTTTACATACGATAACTTCACGATGGTATCTCAAGAACTAGATTGGCATTAAAACTCGGATAAAGAAAACCATTAATTCTGAAAACTTTTGGAATTTCTATCGACTCGTTGCTTCTTACTTGGTATGCGGTTTTACAAAGTTTGAATGACTTCGTGATACGTATCATAAACTTCACTGACTTGTCGAACTATGAAAATTCAGTAAATTAACTTCACATTCAAATATCGAAGATTTAATGAACTTGATATTAATGGAGTATATCTTATCTTATTAACTAGAATCCACAGATTACTCCCAATTTAAACTTAGTAAGTACATTGATTTAGTACAAGAAAATGTTATAGAAGTATTTGAGTATTTGAGTGTGGTTACTACACTGGTACAAACAGTCGATTTATATAAAATTTAGATACCGAAACGCTTGTCATTGGCCTCAGTGGTTACCAACCGCTTGGGGCTATTATAAGTCCCGAATAAATCGAAACATAATGACATAGAGTAGACGCCGTAATAAGGAGCTAGTCGTGTTAGTAGAATGTCAGGGACTGATTATGCGCAGATACTAAAGGTGGTCCGACATTGGACGAAGTTCAAAAAATTTGTACCTGAAGTTGTCCTAATGAAGGTCGCAGTTGGGAACGGGCCTTTGCCCGGGCCTTTGCCCCTTATTAGTATTTTTTTATTATTATTATTTTAGATTCACGCTGTGTCCCGCACATAGCAGAGTTAGCAGCGGGAACCTGCAAGTCTCGTGTTAAGGCACTCCGTTCCCATTATGACACTTCCATTCCTCACTTTCCGCGAAATTCTGAAGGCATTGTGTTGAGTGACGAAACTTATCGCTGCGCTTTGTCTCGTAACTAGAGCGAAGAAATTAAAATATTAAATAATTTATTTCCACGCGTAGAAATCGAACTGACAACCTGTCGCGATTACGTAGCACGCTTTTGTCTCTCCGCTACTACTAGCCTTAAATGGTTATTATTATCACTCGGTTTTAATTAATCTTAAAGTATGTCTTACATTAAGTGGAATAAGCAAGATATAAATTAGTGAAAGATCAGAATGTCCCTCATTCTGTCAAAAGAAAATCAATGGAATGTTGAACGTCAAAAATAATTTAAATATATTTCAAAAGCATCGCGTGCGGTCAGTACGTCCCAGCACTGATGATGCCATTATCATCATTATTATTATCACCAATCACGTTGTACCTTAAAATACAAGAATTTAATATTTTTTTCGACAACTATCGCTTAAGGAAATTAAGTACTTAATTTTTTGCTTATACATATTTGAATACTGTCGGAAATAAAAAGATAATTGATGATTATAGGATATTCCTTATCTTTGTTGGTGATGCGAGACCAAAATTGTGCTTAAAGTTTATGTTGTTAATGTGACCACTTAAATATTATATTACTGTTAAATACTTAAATATTACAAGGAAAAAGAACTTTTCGTCAAGGCGTATAATTTTTATTAAAGGTAACAACGTCCATTTGTCCAACAACGTCCTGCTTCCTCACAGAGATTATAAATCTCGACTTAAAAAGTTTCTTGTTTGTTGTATGCTCTTCGTATCTCGAGTTTTCGAGTTAATTTCATCAATAAAGCTCTTATCCTTATTACTTTAACAAGTAGGAGATACGATAATTGTCATACTTTTCATCAGTATTATTATATAATTATTAATATTATTACACTTTTTTATTAATAGCTATATTAAAGTCGATCTCTAGAAGACTACTTTTTATTACTCAATTTGAATGTTAATTCACATAATATATTCACATAGTAGCTATATTGAAAATAAGATTCCCATAGGTACGTTAAAAAAATATTTCCAATAAGAACGTTAAGTTTTCTATTTTAGTCCTACTTTACCATAAAACAAGGTAGATGTTTAAAACTATTAAAGAACAGGTTCTTCACTATTTACAAGACTGTATGGTTACAGCGGATAATATTAACATTGCTGAACTAAAAACACAAACTGTATAATCTTTGCATTCTCTATGATTGTTTATTTTCAAATGTGTATCAACAAAACAAAAACTAAATTCCTTTGAAATTGTCGAACAATTAGAGCTGCTAGTCGTTGAAAATGTTCTTTTGCAACTTATATTTATTGTGGACACTCGACTACATATTTGTATGGAGACTATAAAAAGCGACGAGGGACACGCGGGACATCTGCTTAAAGTTTTGTTTTGTTTTCTATTTAAGTCTGGATCGAGTAAATATATTATTGTTTTTGTTTATAATTTATTGTGGTCGCGTTTTATTAGCGTTTATATGAGGTTAAGCTATAATAATTGATTTGGAGCAAATAATTGTTATATTATATTGAAATTCATAATAAAGATTGAGGCCAGTCGCTGGTTGGAAAAAATGAAATATTTCTTTAAATTTATTTCTTCGCTCTGGTGTGAGGCAAAGCGCGGCGTTGAATTCCGCCATTCAATACGGAATGCCTCCAGAATTTGGCGGAGAATAGGAAGCAGAGTGTCTTAACTCTAGGTTCCCTTTGCCTACCTTGCTGTACGCTGTATAGCAGCGTGAAGCTGATTTATTTGTTTTTATAATAAAGATTTAATTTTAATAACACGAGTAGGTACATAGATCTCATATTCATCAATTTTCTTCGGATTGATGTATAAATAACATACATTTATTGTGCTGATGTCTTATAATGATTATATAGCCTTCCTCTCAACACTGAGTGTTAGATCCAACCGTCAGACAAGCTCCATCAGTTGTACGTCTCAGTCGTCACCACTATGGTGCTATTCAGATATTGTTTATCTATCATCTTATTAAGCCTTAAGGAAATTAATTTCTTTCTTTTTTCCGCTATGGTAAGACAAACTGCGGCGTTGAGAAATGCCACCTAAACTGCAGTGTCCACATATTATCTTAAATTTTGGCGGACAGTGAGAAACAGAATGTCTTGACAATAGAGTTCTGTTTATCCATTTCGGAGGTCGAATGAAATATACAACTGTGTAATATATAATTTAGTTAAGTTATATAAAATATTTCTCAGTAAAACTACATAACCCTATAAAATGACGGGTTGGTTAAAAAATTATTATAGTGTTTCCCAGCCCGTGCGTCCGCGGTAGGTCGTACGCCGCCTTCATAATAAGTCCATTTGAATCTGTTCATCTTTTATTTGCTTTGCGGCTCGCTGTGTTGTTTTATATTGTTTTGTACCAACCGTCTCTCAGATTTCGTCTTTATCGTTATTGAAGAGGTCCTTACTTTATCTTACTACTACTTTATGGTTTTTATTCTTTTGCTGTCGTTACTTATTATGTCGTTTTATGTTATTATTTATTTCGTTTGTTTGAGCTTTTATTATTTGATATTTTATTAGCACTATCTCAGAGGCCGTCGTGGCGCAGTGGCATGCTATTTCTTATCAGGCAAAGCGCGGCGTTGAGTTCCACTCAACACGCGATGCCTCATCCGGCGGAAAGTGGGGAACGGAGTGTCTCAAGTTATTTCATCTCATTGCCTATTATTAAAACTTCTATTTATATTTCCGATTTGCGGGATAGAAATAATGTAAAATAATCTCATTATATATTTCTTTACTTAAATGCATTATTATATTTTTAAGGATTCTTAATCTTATATCTTTAGATTAGATGTCGACGACTTGTTCTAAGATATTTATTATCCTATTAGATTAAAAGACGATGACTTTTAGATAACCATAATCGGTATACGTTTCGCAAACTATTTAATACTGCTTCTTGCTTCGTACGTGTTCTAAACTTTAGTGATAATAAATTTTATAGAGAAAAGTTACCACCTTTTACCATAATTTTACTAAGCTCTTGTAGTTTTATTATTTTAAGTTTATGTATATGTTGGTTTCATACAAGTTTTATTTCATTTAGTAGAGATTTACAATATTATATAATAACTGCACGAGGCCGTCGTGGTGTAGGGGCCAGATGTGACTGTATGGCGACGGTTGTGGATTCTATCTCATTTGAAGGAAATAATTATTTATTTATATTCTTAACACTTCATAAAACTTGCCCAAATTATGGTCTGTTGATACTGAACCAATAACTTTCACATTAATGAAATGTATTACTTTTTTTTTTGATATGCAGGATACATATAGGAGGGGTAAATGTAGTGTCAAAACTATCCGTTCGCTAGTCCGACCTATCTTCGTTATATTATCTGTTAATAGGCGGAGCTCAACGCTATGTTTTGTCTTTTTACCAGAGGAAGCAAATAAAAAAAATCATTCCCCCAATTACATAATGGTCGCGTTTTTCTATAGATTCAATTTATGATTATGAAATGAATTATCTATGTTTATTTACTAAACATAATAAAATATTGAATGGTACGTTTACGTAAGGTAATTAAATTTTAAATACAATGTACTAAATACAAACTACTTTAAGTACTCTATTGTGACAAATAAGCATCCAATAAAAAATATTTTAAATTATCTCATTATCATTATGACTCGTACATTAAAGAAAGAACACAAGTCACAAGAATGACCATTAAATAGTCTTAAGAACAACAATGTTGTTTGTTTATACGACTTCAGTTGGAGACATCTCGTTTAGATTTGATGACGATCGAGATATTTGACTCGTGGTCGTGGCTAAAGAGAGGCTAGACCAAAATTTTGTATCGTTTTAAATATATTTCTAGATCTATTTTTAATAATAAAAAAATACTTGCCACGTTTCTTATTCTTAACTACCTATTTTCAACTCTTTCTACCCTTTAAAGTACTAATATAATTTCTAAATACAATAACTATTTATTTAAATCAAGACAACACTTAAGTCTGCACTCCAGACAAGCAAATCGCAATCTCAGCACGTGAACACTAAAAATACAAAATAAGCAACGGGATTACGGTTGGGAGAGATTTACGCTAGCGTTTTAATGTCTCGCTTGAGACGACACTTGCAATTTGTGTGACGCTATGGGAATTTTCAAGCTAGTTTGTCGAGTTTTTAAGATGTAATTTTGGAATCTCTGGTAAATACATTATTAGATACCATTATCTTTAAATGTTTATTTAAGGACGTCGTGGGGCAGAAGACCTGGGTGGTTGTGGGTTCGACCCGTGCTTCGGAGGTACTAAATTGTTTTCAATTCCATGCTCCGGCAAGATTAAGCGCGGCGTTGAATTTTGTCATTAACCTCATGCTTCGAATTCGAATGAAAATTGGAGAATCTGTTCTCTGAGAGTGTTGACAATAGATTGACGTGAAGTTGAAAAAATCAAGATTGATGCTTTTTTGTTTCTTCTGATCTGGTTCTTAGGCAACAAACATTAAGCGCAGAATATTCTGTGCAAATAGCACAGTACATAGTATATTTAATTTTTTAAAAAAGGTTTTCTATTATTTAGTTATAATTAGAAATACTAAATCTTTTACAGCTTTACTTTGTGTACTCAACGATATGATAATTAATCCGATTGGTTGTGCCTTTGAATTATAAATTATGTTTTTTATACATGAAAACACTGCGAAGTATTTTATCCTTTAAAGAAGAAATTTATTAAAATCGTCCCTTTGAGGTTGTTCGAGATTGAACGTGGCTTGTAATTTCGTTTGAATATTAATTGTTTTAAATTTTTTTAATAAAATGCTTCTATAAGACTTTGATAACTTCTGAACAATGAAAATAGTTTAAATTGAAATAGTTTTTTTCGACTTAATCTAATAATTTAACTTTTGAAAAACACTTTGGAATTTCAATAATGAATAAAAGGTAAAAATAATTTAGAAAATATTATAAGCATGATTTTTTTTCACTCTTTTTAATCGATTCGTACAACGTTGTAGTCGACGTGCAGAATTAAATAGCGATCTATTTCTTTGGTAGCTAATGGAACGTAAATCCGGTTTTGAGTTTCACAAAAAAGGTGACCAAGGCCTAACCGCAGAGCCATCAACATTTGAATCACAAGTTATTGTTTAAATAACTGATATGAATTTCAAATAATCTGACATTGACGTGCTATAATTGAGAATAATCTAAAATAATGTCGGTCAAATTACATGATGGGTGTATTGGCTAAAATAATTTGACAAGAATATTTGGATCAGCGCCAATCGATACGAAACGGCAAAAGTATGGAGTGTTGTTTCATAAACTTTTCTACAATTTCCAATCGAGCAAGAATCAGGAAATATAAGATGTAAAAATGAATCAAATCTCCAGTTCAAAGTCAAATACCGCCATTTAAAATAACAATGTAATATAATAAAAGTCTCAATATTCTTTGGGTCAGCGTAAAGTACGAAAGCGCAGCGTCCGCAAGAAAGTGGATTCGTTGCAAAGTTATCCATTCACTATCTGGCTCAGCATCTCCCACAGTATGAACTTGTGAACTTACGATCCAAACGGATAGCCGCACGGCGACCATTATCGGAGAGACGGGAAGCCCGTTCAAATCCAACTCCGGGCACGTTTCCTATATATAAGTTTAGACCGGTCTAGATAAGGCAAACTTCGCAAATTGCAACCATTCCCAACCTCTGTTTGAGTTCTTATATGTGGAATACAAAACCAAATTTATATCCCAGTAATATAATGCAACTTTTCAAATTGTCTTTATTTCATTTTACGATCGTATCACGTGTGCGCTAAAGTTAATGGATCAAATTTATGAGTTAAATATAAATTATAATTAATTTATGTTTGATTAAAGTATATGAATTATTACCATTTCTTCGCTCTGGTAACCTAAAGCGCATCATTGGAAAGACTCGACACGCAATTTAGGCGGAAAGTGGAGAAGTTAGTGTCTTGAAATTATTCTTTTTGCCTTTTTTGCTATATGCAGGATAAACCGTGGATACATTTCACATGTATAGACAGACATGTTCAATGTCGATAAAGTCATTTAACCGTAGTTCGAGTCGGATCAGAGCAAGTAGAACCTTGTGATGAAACACTCTATTCTCTACTTTGCACATATGATAGAAATATTGCGTGTCCTGCGATTTGAATCTGCAATAATCACGTTTAAAAATTCTTTCCAGCTGTTTAGAAAGCGAATCTAAAACTAAACTGGTGAATATTGTTGTAATTGATAATTTTATAAAGTTTATAAGACCTCGACAACAACAAATATTAAACTAAATAAGAAAACATTTCAACAGAAATTGGGGCAACCGATTATACTTTTCATACAAAAACTAACAATGAATTATTTATTCATAAACTGTAAAATAAACGACATTGTGTAAACATTTTCGATCAACGCTATTGGGACGCTGAAACAAGAAGAAACATCAACATAATCAAAGCACTTTACAAAAATGAGGTATAAATTTTAAAATCACACCTCTCACTCGAGGAGATTGTTCGGGATGGCTGACAGGAGTTGCCAACAAACGGCCCAGCTCTCAGATAGGGGTGCATTTTACAGTTACCAACACGATTTGTTGAGACTTTAACTCAGCAAAGCCGAATTATTCACGAATAGTAAAACGACAGAATTTATCACCACTCCAACAACCGGATAGAACGAATTTTGCTTTCGTCTCGCTCTTAACTGACAGTAATAAAAAGATTATTTGCGATGAATGGTGAAGTCTATCGTTCTGTCAATTGAATGTCATACTGATATTGGTTGAAGGGAACATACGAGTTCAGTTCATACTTTTTGAGAAATATTTTTCGTTTTATATGTTTTGTATGGATGACGAGGACTCTTAGGCTATCGTGGCACAGTGGAAGAGTTTGACTGTACGCCCGATGGTTGTGGGTCCCATTTTTACTCAGAAGCGAAGCGAAACTGAGGTCAGTCGAGGCACAGCGGCACGAATTGTGTAAAACCACCTGGTTGTGGGTTCGATTTCCCACTCGAGGAGATGAAATATTTACTTAAATTTATATTTCCACTTCTTCGCTCT
>DWAN01003756.1:0-12989 GCA_018230445.1 Heliconius hewitsoni
ATATATATATATATATATATATATATATATATATATATATACACACACACACACAAACACACTTATACATAATATACATATTTTTTTTATGGAAAAATACGGGTCACCTGATGGTAAGTGATCACCGCTGCCCACAACTCCGTCTAACACCAGAGCATGCAATAATACATTTTATTTCATGATTGACCCTAGGATTTTTTTAAACGCTTGCTTTATAAATTCGTCGATTTTCTGTATGTACATATATCGATTTTTCATAATTATGAATACATAAATACAATATCCCTGGTTAACCGAATTTCCACTGTGCTATATAATATTGTTATTAAATAATATCAATATATTTTACATTATATTTATATAACTTTTCAACAAGAAATGAAATTTTTGTAACTTGGAGCCACTTTGGCCCAGTGTCTAACATGACAGTTATGAGTTTAATACCCTTTTGGGGGAAAATTGTTTTCGTTTTCTCGTTCTGGTCATGTATCAAGACAAACGGCGTCATTGAGTTCCGCTACTCAAAACGCAATATATTGCAAATTAGGCAGAAACTGGGGAACAGAGTGTTTTAATTCTATATGAGTGGGTGACATCTGTTTATCCAGCTATATGCGGGATATACACTAAAGTTAAGAAAAAAATAATTCTTACTACTTATCTAAGGTATCAATAATATTTTTTAACACTAAGTCACTTGAATGTAAGATAATCACATAAATAATTTTTTAATTTATATTAATATTTAAACTCAAGATTTTCTTTGAGTAAACTTGTTATTCTTAGAAAGCAGTGGTTGGAATTAAAAAAATTAAAGCAATTCAATGTAACACACAGTTTCTGCGCTGTGTATGTTATAAAATGTTACTTCCATTTTACCACTGAAGTGAAGGTGGAGTAAAGCTTTTTTTTTAAGATTCCTAGAGGTCACTCCATACTTCTCTCGCTTCAACCACTATCATCAATTCACACATACATGCTCTACTTGTGATATGGTCATATGTGACTATCCTTCAGTATCATTGATACTGTGTTTTCCAACTGAGGTAAAGCTAGAAACCATATGTATAGAGAGTACAACATATAAATAAAAAATCTTACTAACCAGGAGGTGGGGAGCCACTTTCTTCTTGCCTCAATTCAACTTCCAGAAGTTTTAATTGGTGAAATTTATTTTGCATTAATTTTATTATTTTCTTAATGAATCCAACATAATCTATAATAAAAATATAATAAGTCCATAATAATTCTAAAATGTTTCACATTAAGGGTAGAAAAATATTTATAGAAGAAACAAAAATTTTACAAAAATTTTAATATCAGCAACTAAAGCCCACAATTCCTGCAGATTGTTCATAAATTATTAGTAACAAGAATTTAAATGTAGCTTAATAACAAAGTAATTGTGAATGGTTAAGGGATTGAAAGATTTAAAAGATGTGGTGGTGGTCCTACATTCAAATTTATATATATTTGAAAATAAAATAATTGAATAACAACTTTTCTTACATATTTTAAAACAAGTAGTTTACCTTTAGGAAAATCTTGTGGGCTGACAAGCTCTCGGAAGAATGCTTGAGCTTGATAAGGGCATTCATCTCTTGGTACTTCAGGCTTAAACCAGAATCTCAGACCTCTTGCTTCTCGAGTGTGATTACCAGTAACAGCTGATACTAAGTAAACACAAAATTCTAACTGAGCATGGCATGGTTCTGTTACTCCATTTTCTGAAAAACAGGACAATTAAGAAATTAAAAAATAATAATAACAAAGAATAATTACTACAAAATTAAAAATATATTAAAGAAAACAATGAGGAATTAATTATTAAAATTTTCTTGATCCTGTAACAAGACAAAGTTAATTGTTGAGTTCCAGCACTCAACATGCAATGTTTCAAAATTAAACTTGTATGTTGTATTCGGTTTAAGCAGAGAGACTATTGTTAAAACAATCCATCCCTCAATTTCATTTTAACTTTTTGAGACTGCATGGAAAGTCAACCAAAAGTAGCTGAAGAAATGAACATATTGCAACTTCACATCATAATCAAATCAACAACCATTATGTTTACAGCCAGAGATGCTGTTGCGCCACCTTTAAATTTTAAATACAAAAAAATAAAATGTATTTTTTTGTATTTAAATTTGAATAGATTTTTTTGTTGTAAATTATGGATATTATAAATTATTGAGCCATAGTATAAAATTCTTATACATATTATCAAGTTAATTTTTTTTGTTTATTTCAATTTCACTAAAGTAATAAATGTATGCTTAACGAAAAAAGCACAACATTATTGTGATCAAAGTTTAATCTAGTTTAGTTTAGTAAGTTATAAAATGATGTAGGGAGGAAGTATGCAAATAAGGAAAAACTCATATCAAATTTCATAATGTTAAATTAATTCATAATACTATTGTACAGAAGAAAAAAATATTCTGGATATCAATCAATACAGGTTGATCCTCAAGATTTTACTATATATTTTTTTAATAAACTACTTACCATATATTTTTTCTTTATTTATTATTATTCCTGTATGGTCTCCACCAGCTACATGTATTTTGTCACTTGGTTCAGCCTCAGCAATTTTTCTTTCCACAATTAAAACAGTAGATGTGGGAGTTTTACTTTTTGGAGTCATTATTACTTTTTCTTCTAGCTCTGCCATTGTTGCGGATCTTAATTTTTTCTAATAATAAGCTTTCTTAATTCAAGCTCTTAATTATGTGGGTTACTCACTTCTGTGGAGGCAAATAAGATGACTCATAGAATCTTGTTTCTTTTTTAAAATGTCTCAGCAAATGACAAGACAGCCTACTTTGCTTTGAACCACAAGGTTATTAGCTATACTTGCTAACCTTAAGACTAGTAATTTATTAGATCAATCGCTTCTAACTACTGTTGTTACGATAGTAAAAGGGCGGGTACAATAAATACAACAACACGATAATGAACCGCAGTAAACGTAAAATGAAGAGATGTTGTCTGTCTATATATATTAATATGTTGTTTTTACCTTAAGAGTTTCAATTAAAAGATGGTTGTTTAAATACTAAAATTGATATTTAATAATAAGTAGTTTTTTCGTTTTTTTCACGTCACATAAGTATACATATTAAACAGGTAGACATTAGACATATGTCAATTCAGTTCACCAATTGGATTATGGGTCTGTGTGTTGCCAATTGTCTTTATCAAATGTCACAGACTTTTTTTTTCTTATACAGAAAGATGGACTCGGCTTTTATTGATATTCATTAATTCAATTATCATATGTGGGCTTGCTTTTTAGTGTTCAGTTCTATTTAGTATCAATGTAAGTTCTCTTATTACCATTACTTTAAGTAACTATAATACTTTATGGTAATAAGGAATCAATTATCTATTAATATTCTACCGGCAATTCAAGAAAAAAACTCGATCATATAGATATAGTACTTGAACATAATAAAGATAATCTCTTCATTGTTTTTTTTTAACTTCACGCTCCCGCATACAGCAAGATAAGCAGAGGAAACATAGTGTTAAGAAACTACGTTCCCCACTTTCCGCCGATTTTTTTAAGGTTTTTGCGTTGGTGTCAGAGCGAAGAAATGAAAATATTAATAAATATTAATTCATTCCGTCGAGTGGGGATTGAGCCCATAATCGTTCACGTTACAGTACACTCCGTTTCCCACTTTCCGCCAAATTTTGGAGGCATTGCGACCCTGAATCGGAAAAGTCTTTTCAGTCTTTTTACCCCTTTTTAATTTTTTCTCTGATAATTGTGTAAGAATACCAGTAATATTAAAGAGCTTTCATGGCTGTCTCAGTATAAGCTTTTATTGCAAAGCAGACGAAGCTATAAGTAAAAGCTAGGTAAACTTCTTTAAAAGAAGGACTCAGAACTTTTGAATAGGTAAACTGATTTTGAAGATTCTTTTTTTATTTGAAAGTTAGTGCTTTCTGTGAGATCCCATTTTAATTTGGTTCATTTCTGACAATAGTATTCATAAGAAAATCAAATGCTTAAATTAGCTTTATGTATGTGTGCGACAAATGGACTAGTAACTCAATGTCATAAGATTTTAATGATTCTTTTTTATTGGAAAGAATACACTTCAAAGGTAGTTTGAAAGTTTGTTTAGATTATGATTATGGGATCCAGTTGAAATTGAAGAAGTTGTTTTTATTGTTATTTCCTTATGAATTTTCATTTTTCATTATCCTATGATTAAAGATGTCCTTAAATTCTACTTATTATGTCGCTATCGTTGGAACTTCATAGTATATTGAAAAGCCCTAAAACTAGAGGTAAGTACCTACATTCAAAATTATTTTTATCATTCTACGGGAAAATAGTTTCCTAGATAATCTGTGTAAATGTCATATAATTTTAATTTGTGACGGTGAAGTCTAAACTTCCAACTTTTAATTTTTTGTTATTCCTACTGAAGTGATATAAACTATAAAGTAACAATTTAAGTTTATAAATAATTATTACTATGGTGATCTGATATATTTAAAACTATTTAATTTATAGTATGATGTTATGTTTTTGTTAAGAGAGAGTGAGCTTATTAACGTTTTATATTAAGTTTATAATATCAAAACATAAGTTTTATACTGAAGTATCACTTAACCTCCAAATTAACTAGATTTTAAAATGCGCTTAGTCTATTATTGGTTTCTTTTAGTATTATACTTATCAAAAGTACAAAGTCAACTCTTACAAAGCGTAAGTGATGATGAATTACTCCAATTCATTAAAGAAGAAGAAAAACTTATTGTTTTATTTTGTAAGTTGTTTTTAAAATATAATTTTTCTTATGTTTATTAGTAATAGACAAACCTTAATTTAAAATATTTTTATTAAAAATGTTTACATTTTAAAGAAATTAGTTCCAATAAATTTATATAGAATAGTAAACTACACTTTGATTATAGTGGCACAGTTGGGGATTGATTTAGTTTATTAAGACTAAGAATATTTCTTAATTTTATAAATATAAGATGCATTTTTTTCAAATATTTAGTTTTTGTTATTTCTATTGCATTTCAGATTCGTTGTTTATTAAACAAATAAATAATAATATTTAATTTATAATTTAAATGTAAAATAAAAATATGTAAAACAATGGAGGTATTTTGAATATTAAACAAATTAATATTTTTTAGCTAAGCCAAATTGTGTAATTTGTGATAAGCTTGAAGTAACATTGGATAGCCTGGATGATGATTTTAATAAGCATTTGAATGCTGCTACAGTGAAGGCAGTCAATAGTCATTTAGTAAGGCTTTATAGTCCAACTAAAGAACCAGCCGTTGTATTCTTCAGACATGGTGTACCCTTATTGTATGATGGTATGTAATAAATATTGTATTACACTTTTACCTTATACATACAGAGAGGCCATTGTGGCACTGCTGACTGAAAAATGAATAGTTGTGGAGTGGTTCCTTTTCCACTTGAGGGATTGAACTGTTTTCATTTCTTTCCTCTGGTAACAAGATAAAACTACAATACTTACCATTTTCACACTTGTGTGATCTCCTCATTAGTAAGACAATGATGATTTTAAAATTTTATGCCTAGAAATTATGAAATTAAAATAGCAGTTGAATTATGTTTGTATATTATATTTTGAAATGTGATGTGTTATAAAATGTTAACTGATCACCAGTTTACCTGTACTTGTAGGGATTTGAGAGAGATTTCTTAAACTGAGTAGTTTTGTTTGTGCATTGTCTGAGTAACTGAATAATGAAAAAGTTTTATATATGTAGATTATTATGGGTTGCAATGTTGCCTCTTTTTCTTAATATTGGTATGTTTGACATCAGAAATTTCAGAATTCTGGAATTCAATATTTACTATATTTTCATTGTTAGAAATGGTTTGCTTGTCTTAGGTGAGTCAAAAAAATTTACATCTTAAAATTAAATAAAACAGATTTAATTAACTTATTAAACTTAATTATTTAACTTTTAACACAATTTAAGGCTACTTTAAGAGATTCTTAATTTTTCTATTATATTATATTTTAAATAACATAATATCTTACACTGAGGTATGTTAAGGTGAACCAAATGAACACGAAGTGTATGGATTTCTGGAAAAGAACCAGTCACCAGCTGTTAAAGAACTCAATGACAAAATATTTGAACATCTAACACAAGCAGCTACTGGAGCTACTACTGGAGATTGGTTTGTCATGTTGTGAGTATTCAATATTTTTATATTTTTTTAAGCTTCTAGATATTTATTTACTAAACATAGCAATGTAGTAGTATAAAATGATAACTCTAGTTTTTGAAAATATAACTAAGTGTCAGTGTGGGACTTTGTATGCTGAGTGGCAGAACTCGATGCCGCAGAGAGAATCTGGGAACCTACAATTAAGATACTCCGTTTCCCATTACGACTTTTCTGTATCCCATGTGTTGAGTGGCGGAAATCACTGCCGCGCTTTACTATGTTAGCAGATCAAAGATATGGATATATAAAAAATTATATATCTCTCTCTCTGTATGGGAATTGAACCCACAGTCGCACTCGTGTGCTTCTGCGTTACGACGGCTTCTAAAATAAAATAAAAATAATTTATAAATAGCAAAAAGTAGTGTTTTCTTTCGTGGTGCAAAAGGCACAAGTTAAGTTTGTGGGTTAAGGGAACATGACGTCCCATTTATCGCTTGTGTGTCCCGATGTCGGAAACATGCCACCGGGACGTACAAATGTACCGTTTCTTCAGAATGGCATGTAAATTTGGTCAGTCGAAGCAAGTCTCTCCGTGATTATCGCAGTACGTTAGATTAAAAAATTGGAAATATTAAATTGTTTATTAAAAAACGCAAAAAACGAAAAAACACCTCTGAAAAAAAATGTCACCCTAAAAAAACTAAAGCACACTTCTAAAGAAGCTACTCTGAAAAAATCGAAAGCCATCCAAAAACCACGAAAGCACATCTTTAAAAAAACGCTCGCTTTTAAGAAGAACGCCACCCTGTCAATGTCCCGTTGAGCTGCTCGTCGTCTCGAAATCGGGCGGGGGACTGGGGAAGGGAGTGTCTTAACACTAGATCACTCTGTTTACGTTTTATGCGGGATACGGCGTGAAGCTAAAAAAAATATGACTATGTTTTTATTTCAGCTATGGTGCATCATGTGTGGAGTGTCAAAGATTACATGCAGTGTGGGAGGGCGTTGGCGCAACTTTACGTGGTCGCATCAATGTTGCTAGGATTGATGCTAATTTAGCTGGCTTAAATACTGCCAAACGATTTAAAATCGCTAAATTGCCTGCGTTTCTTTTGTAAGTTAATTTCTAAATTACAGTATATGATATTTAAAATAACAAAAACAATTTTTTTGCTTCATCCATGGTCGTAGGAAGGGGGAGAACCGGGTGAAATATATATTTATTATATAACTTTTGTTAGTTAAATAATAGCCTAGAAATTTTACCTACAACAAAAATTGCCCCGAAAAATTAAAAAAACGACATTTACATGAACATTAGCGTAATGCCCTCACCTGTATATAGCAGGGTAGGCAGAGGAAATGTTTGTCGCCACTCAGCTGTGTGAGCGGAGAAACTTAACGCCGCTCTTGGTTTTGTTAATAGAGAAAGGAAATAAAAATATAATCCCCGAGTGGGTATCGTAAAAATACCCGTAACACTTGCTGTCGTCTGCCGTGCTGTTGCTTCACTAATTGTTTATATGTGCATATGTGTTTATAATTTTTTTATGCATATTTTTTTTTTTTTATTCCTTAGCTTCCGCTTAGGGAAAGTATACAAGTACGATTTGCCAAAAAGTGATATCAAGTCATTTGTATCATTTGCTCAAGACTGGTACAAAAATTCTAAAGGTGAAACAGTGCCACTGCTTTCGTCACCATTGTAAGTATTCCGTTCCTACGACATTGGTTCCTTTTATTATAACAAACATGGCAAGGTAACGCTGTAGGAAACTACCTATTTTCATTTCGCTACAGTATCTTATTAATTTATAATTTAATACTGGGTTCTCTTTGACCACCGTGCTATAGAGAAATATAATCTTAAAACTTAAAAAAGTGATTATTCCATGGACTGAAAAATCTTTTTTTATTACTTTTAAGGTAAAAAAAAAATAGTTAAAGATTTTTTACAGTACATGTAATAATCCATGAAAAGCGGGACTATGCCTGATCTGATCGGGATATTTAATTCTGGCTGAAGATCGGAACGTCCCGCCAAATTCGCGACATCTGGGAACACTTATAAACTGAATCTAATGTATTTTTTATTTATATTACCAAATCATCATCTTATTTGGTCCATGAGGGAGTTCAGTTATAGTATTAAAGTTATCTTTTTCTACATAACCAACTTAATTTATGATAATTGTAATGTACACACAATATTTTATATTTAGTAGTGTCTTTGAGAGGAAGTCATAATATATCCCACTATTGGGATGGAATATGGCTGCTTCTTTCCAATCTTTGATTCTTGATTTCTAAAAAAAATCAACTTCACATTGTATCCCACACACAGCAGGGTGGCAGAGGGAACCTAGTGTTAAGACCTTCCATTTCCCACATTCCGCCGAGTTCTGGAGCTATTGCGTGTTGAGTGGTTGAACTTAACGCCGCGTCTTGCCTCGACATCAGAGCGAAGAAATGAAAATATAAATGTAAATAAATATTTATTTTCCTCGAGTGAGGATCGAACTCACAACCAGTCAATTCTACAGTTACACTTTGTGCCCCTGCGCCGCGATTGGCCTTTTTTTAGTAAATTTCTTTAATTTTTTAATAAATAACTGTAATTTTTTTTTCTAGTGACGAATTGGTTGATTGGTGTGTGGACATTATTAAATATAGTGTGGCACTGTCAATGGAGATCTTGGCCCGGTATCCATGGGTTTGGCAAATAGGTCTCGCTGGTTTTGGTCTAGTTGCTATCACGGCCTTAATCGCTATCATCAAAGCGGGAAAATCAAAACCGAAACCCAAAAAAGATAAACAAAACCAAAGCAAGAAAAGCAAATAATTTGTTTTGTTTCATTTATAGTATCATATATAGTATTTATATAACTATATGATGTTTGTGAAATTATGTATATTGTAACCTGCAGACTTTGTCAGGCAACATTAATAAAAATCTAAAATTTTCCTATATCATAGTCAGCTTAGAGTGTAAACATGCTAACAATTTATTAAGGAAATTCTCAACGATAGGGAAAAATGTTCTTCATTCTTGTTCATGGCTACACATACCTAGTGAAAGTAATGAGTATGTGTGTATTATCAGAAGCCTTTTTCAATTTTGAAAATTGGTTGATATTTACATTCTATATAAAATAAAAGTATGATTTTGTATTTTTTTTACATTTTCAAATGGTATCAAAATGTTCAAATACATAATCACAAAAATGAATTAAGCAATTTTTCACTTTAAGCCGACGTATCATTATTGATACATATCGTCAGTTAAATAAAAAAGTGTTATAATTTTTTTTTAAATCAAAATTGTCAGACCAAATAAGTGTGCTAGCAACATTCTATTTATTATATGGCAGTGATTCTCTACCACTGTGCCGCGGCACTTTTGTGTGCCGCTAAATTTCAAAAGTGTGCCGCCAAATTTTGAAATCGTTCAAAATATGTGCCGCGACAAAAAAAAGGTTGAGAATCACTGTTATATGGGTTAAATACCCTTGATAGAATCACACGGCTAGTGCACTCGATGATGCAAGTGTCAGTGTCATTTCAAAGTTGTTATGGTCTAGGAATTATAATAAATTTTACCGGTCAATTTCCTTCGTGTGTTTTCCATACAACGTGACATTGGCGAAATGAATTGTGCTCAACTGGCACGCTCGAAACGCCATAAATTAAGAAATCAATCTATCAATTATAATAAAAATGTTATTTACAATGTCAACGTAAAAGACCGCAATTTCAGCATTAAAGAAAACTCATTTTGCAAAATATGGGACAGATTTAAAAAAATGTTAGGATTTTATTTATTAAAAAATAAATATAAAATGAAATTTTTGTATTTATTTTTTATGTGAAATATTCTTCATACTTTACTTTTATTTCTGGTTTACAGTATATAGAACGAAATATTTAGAAATACAAATGAGATGTCATGATGGCAACATGTTTATTTATTTAAGAAGATAAAAAAGAAACTTGCTACAAATGTGATCTCTTTTAGTTACTTTTGTAGTAGATACATCATCCTAAAGTAAACTTTTTAAATGATTTGTTACACAATAATATTCAACTTTCAGAAAAAGAAAACCTTAAATGTTTCAGATTTTATTTACCCGACGATAATATTAATGAGAATCAAGGCTTGATAACAGTATAACTATTTTATGAATATTAATATAAATAAAATATATATATTTATATATTAAATTTGCAGGGTATGCTAAATATAATCCGTCCAAATATGTCAACAAATTTGTTAGCATTTCTATTCTATTCATTTGTGATGATTTTTGCATTTTCCCTAATAGATACAATAAAATAATGAAAATAAGTAATTTAACATAATTGTATATTTTATTAAGATGCTTATTGAAGACAAATTTTAAGGATGTTTTTTAATTATCTTTTTTTATATATTTTTTAAATAAATACTTATTATAGGCACCATTAGTTTTATTTAAAATAAATGTTTGATAAAAAAAATCTAAGTCAATGTGTACATCATATTTTATTTTCAAATAAATTATAAACACTCTTGTCGTAAAAATATTATGCTACTTATGTGATGTTTAAAAATTTGCTATGTTTTTTTTAGTTTCACATTGTAACCTGCATATAGCGCTAGAGGTAGAGCAGTAATGAGTATGTGTGTATTATCAGAAGCTTTTTCAAATTTTGAAAATTGCTTGATATTCACATTCATTTTGTATTAAATCATAATTCAAAATCATATTCACCTTGTATTAAATTTATTACATTGTTGTCAACTTTTTCAAATTATTGCAGAACTCCACCTCATGCTTTGTCTTGTTACCAATGTAAGTAAAATAACACACACCTTAAATGGAGACCTAACTCACAACCATAGCATTTACAATTCGAAGTTGTGTCACTGTGCTACAAAGGTTACAATTTGAAATTGTAACTTTTATGCTACTTGTGGCCCTTATACACAGGTATCATTTTAGTTGCATTTTACTTTATATGTTAGCTAATAAAAATTTTAAGGAAAAACAAAAAACATAAATTGGCTATTTTAGGCTTCACAGTGTAATATTGTAAAGGTCGAGACATCAAATCTGAGCTAGGAGAATGTCATGTTATATTTAACAATGTTTTATTAAACATTGTTAATGTTTAAAATTAGATTTGTAATGAATATTCAGCCTCCATTTGGTATTTGATATATTCATAAATTTTATAGTATTCTGTCAAACACCAAATATTTACTTACTATATCTAACAATTATGAATCAAGATTGTTCAGTAATGTAACACTCAATATATAACATATGACAAGTTATAAAAGCATAATCATTTAATATATTTTACTCTATAATTTATGTAAAATGTTCATCTTAAAATCTTGTGTAGAACTTTTATTTATAAAGCTTGCAAAATGTGCACAAAATACTTATTTAAATAACATATTTGACTAGATATTGTTATACTGTGTCAACTTCAATATTTATTCGAAAAACAGATGCAGGATCAGCTAATTCAGTGCGTATTGCATTTTCAAACTTTTTAAAGATAATTGAGAATTCCATCATATTTTCAGGTTTAGATTCTAACCATAACTTATCAAACTCATAAAATAAGTAGCAATAAAATTTATGAAATAAATGAACACTAGGCAATTGATTTTTGGCATTAAACATGTAAGTTTTTGCTGAACCATCTTTTAAAAGAAAATATGCCATTGATGTTAAATTGATACCTACAATAGCATATGTATAACCATACTTAGGGTGCACTGAGTGACTCAAAACATGCCTTGATACTTCTGGATATTCAGTAGAGAAGTAAAGTAAATTATCCAAACCAAGAAGTCCCATTCCACGAAAATCGGTTTTTGGATCATCACCCTGCCAAAAGGAAATAAATTGTGTAATGTTTTCATTTATCATAATAAAATGAATCATAATAAAATGAATTTAATAATAAATCATGAGTTTATAGTGGAAATAGCATTATTTTACCTGAAAACCAATATATTGCCATTCCTTTGTAATTCTTGCTTCCAATGGTTTATTTGGTACTAATAATGCCCATAGTTTCAATAATTTATCTTCATGGTCAGGATTATTACTATCATATTGAGTTTTACGTATTTCTTCAATTTCATCTGTAAGTTGCCTATAACTCCAAATTTGTTGCAGGCAACGTCGAAATGATGGTATAAAGACATCATGGAGCTTGGGGTTAATTTTTTTCACTCTTAAAATTATATTTATAGATGGGTCAAGTATTTCTCGGAAATTTATCGGAACAAACTTACGTTCCTTTACTACAGCGTCTAAAAATGATACAACTTCCTTAACGTCTCGTGCTCTTGATAACATTAAAGACTGTTCGATATTACACGTTCTTTGAGTTCCAGGCCTATCACCATAGCATATTCTTTGGAGTTCACATAGTTGGGTAGTTTTTCTTAAAAACCACTTTACAATTGGTCTTAGATACCAGTGGAGAATTGACCAGAAATTAAAAAGCACCATTTTGGATGTTGATGTTTCACATATTTTTATTACTTATCTTTTGTCTCAAATTTTCATTTTTTAAGTGTAGTTGTTACTGTTATTCTACAATAAAATTCGATTACAAGGCACAAACTGCATTTAGATTTAAGAATCAACATGTCATATTCAAAGTGACTTTGAAGTTTGAACTTTGAAGCTTCAATTTAAATATAATAAAAATAATCTACATTGACAGGTAGATAAAAATTAACGGTCTTATTCATAAAAAACCCTTATAGAACGTTTAAAACGTTCATTAGTTA
>DWAN01003757.1:0-12985 GCA_018230445.1 Heliconius hewitsoni
GAACGGAGTGTCTTAACACTAGGTTCCCTCTGCCTACCCTGCTATGTGCGGGATATAGCGTGAAACTGATTTAATTTATGATTAATTTACATACTAAATGCGTCCCTGTCATTTGAATTTCTACCAAAAACGCTTCCTTTTGTCGTGTCTCACGGGTCTGTCTATTCGTTAAAAAATTACACTTTCGTTCATAGAAATTTGCGTTTGCAATTAAAGACTATCTTCTATCTTATGTCTTCTATCTTATGACTATCATCTGTCTTATATATGTAATTATAAAAAGGTACTATATCAAATTGCCTGTATTTGAAAACTACTTATATAATCGTTACCCAAATTTATACAGTTTATCTATTTGCTTTATATTTCTTTTTTTGTAAATGTTTTATTTTTAAGTGCTTTTAAAATTTAGCTTAGTGCGGGAGTGCACAGAAGGGTAGACAAAGGGAACCTAGTGTTAAGACACTACGTTCCACCAAGTTCTGGAGTTGTTTGCATGTTAATAAGTTCTTTGATTTTCACGATTATTACACATTTTAAATGAAACCTACCCGTGACCACGGACTACTGCAAAGTGTTCGAAACGTCGGGTTTCCAAAAATGTATAAAAATACAAAATGTACGCGATTAATCCGGTTAAAATAGTTTAATTTGAAATGTTTGCATGTTGAACTCAGCCCCGCGCTTTGCCTCGACACCAGAGGGAAGAAAATATAAATGTAAATAAATATTTCATTTCCCCCACAATTTACAGTCACACTTTGTGCCTCTGCGCCACAACTGGCCTCATTCGATTTTTTTTATTTTATTTAACCAGATAATCTAATATCTCTCTATTTTTCACATTTTAATAACAAAAAAAATTATGTAAAGAATAATAGGATTACATAAGCTGACATTATTCAACTTGTCTAATTATCTGAGCTCATAAATAAAACTAGAATTACATCGTCTTCCTTTTCCTTTCTTTTTCAGAACAAATTACCTACATAATACGTTGATGAATAAACTACATTCAGTTGCTTGTTTGTATAATTAAAAGACAAATAAATCAGCTTCACGCTGTATCCCGCTTGCAGCAGGGTAGGTTGTGCCCGCGTCACTACGACCTTTGTGGCTTGTGTGATAAAAGAAAATTTACGAAACCCTGTGTTTATTTGAAAAGGTCCCGTAAAAATTCTCTGGCCGAGCATAAAACACCTTATCGCTATGTTTCTTATAAAATAAAAAGAAAACAATTTTTATATATATAATTTTTTTGTTTTATTGGCTTTCGTGTCTTATTTCTGTATATGTATTTTTTTTCTTTTGTGTTAAAAACAAGAATATGCATGTTTCTGTTGGTATATAATATAATACATTTTTTTTTAGCTTTACGCTGCATCGCCTATGTAGGGAAGTAGGCAGATGGAGCATAGTGATAAGACACTTCGCTCTCTACTTTATATCGAATTACTCGAATTGTCAAATGCGTCAGCATTTCGTGTCGAGTGGCGGATTTCAACGCCGCGCTTTGCCATGACACCAGATCGAGAAATGAAAATATCAAATATTATATACTCCGGTGAAATGAAGATATTCCATGATATATGTATGATATATATATATAAAAAATTATATATATAAAAAAATATATATTACCATAAAAAAGTATGGAATTATCAATAATAGGCAATAAAAAATCTAATCTTAAACTTTACCTCAAAATTCATTATTAAGTCACTCAGTATATTTCAATTAATTGTAAGGGAACCTTGTAGCTTTTTTATAGAGAACATTAACCTGAGAGAGAGGCTAGCTTTAGATTAAATTGTTTTTATTTTGTTGGAAATATATTATATTATTGAGGTCTACTAAAAATATTTATTTTTATATCTTATTTTTGTGTCTTATTTGTGTAAATTTTTATTCCTTTAATGTGTTATCATATTTAATTGTTTTTTTTAAATTATTTTTAGCTTTACGCTGTATCACATGCAGAGCAAAGTAGGTAGAGGAAACCTGGAAATTTAGTATTAAGATATTCCGTTCCCAATAATACAATACCGTTCCCAATTTTAAGCTGAATTCTTGCGGCATTGCTAGCTGAGTGGGGGAACTCAACGCCGTGCTTTGCCTCATTAATTGTTTTTAAAAAATATGTAATTCTTGCTTTTGTATTTTTTTTTGGAAAATACAAAAGCTATTATATTTCTTAAATAAGACTTTTTTATATTTTGTTTTCTAAATTAATTTAAACAGCGACATCTGTGTAATATTTTTGGTACTGCTACAAAAGTTTTTTTATATGAAATAAATAGTTCATTCTTAAAGTAACAGATGAAGCTACTAACTAGCACTATCTTTTAGACTAGTTTTGGTTTTTGCAGAATATGTTACTAAAGGCGTGGATTAACGTGGACGTAACAGCATTTTATTTAAGTTTCAATACTAAATGGCCTTATAAAATTATTTAATTGAAGAATAAAAGACTATATTTTCATTTCTTCGCTCTGGTGAAGAGGCAAAGCACGGTGTTGAATTTCGCCACTCAACTCGCAATACTTCGAGAACTCGACGAAAAGTGGGGTACGAAGTGTTTTGAACTAGGTGCCCTCAGCCAAACCTACTGTGTGCGAGATACAGCGTGAAGCTGAATTGATTTGATTTAATTTCATTTATAAAATACGTTGCGGCTTGGTGCGCCGTCACTCAACACGCAATGTCTGCAGAATTTAGCGGAAAGCGGGAAAGTCTTAATGGGAACGAAGTATCTTAACCCGGGTTCCCAGGCTCGCTGTGGCTACACTGCTATGTGGAGGATGCAGCGTAAAACTACTAAAAAACATTCACGTACGCTAGTATAACGTTTTTTTGTATTTTTTTTTCATTCACACGTTCACAACAAGGATGTGTTTTAATAAAACAACAATTTATTTAGTAATTAACTATTCATATATTTCAATAGTATCTCTTATATTATAACTATATTTTCTAACCGCTCCGCGCTCGCCATATTTGGTTTAAGTCTAAGAGAAGAATCAACAGTTAGTGTGAAACAATCATTATTAACAGTCGAACAAACATCTAAAAGATTACATTTAATAATAAACTAAATGTAAACTTAAAAATATGTTAGCGTGCATTAACTTATGATTCAAAATACTGATTCATCTCTGTTACGGTAATAATAACTATACTATTTAGTTGGGAATGTTAACTTTGGTATAAAATATTATAATTATAAACAACAAAAACATAATCAAACTCAAAGACCACTCGAACGTTTCTTATATCAAGCATAAATTAAAAATACTGATAAATTAGTTTAAGACCGTTAAAGTATATTTACAATGCCGTAATGGCGTCCGGAAAACGTTTTATTCGTAACATTGCAGGTGTGCTAAAATATTATTTGTTTCTTTCACTCTTAATGATATTTAGGTACGATAGAAAGAAACCACAATATTTTAAAACTCGCATTTTTACGAAAAAGATTTTAATTATGCACATAATAAAGATGGCGATGATAAAAATGGAATATTTTTAAATGTAAGTGAAATCACTATTTAAACAAAAAATCATTGCACTGCGCTAATATAATATATAATATTTTGAATCATATATATATATATATATATATGTGTATGTATATATATAAGAATTGTGATATTTTAAATATACTATAATATATTTTTTTCTAACGCACCATGTATAGGCATCCACTACGAAGGCTCTTTGTAGGTACCGTTTCTCTAAACATTAATAATGCTTTGAAAAGATTTACATTTCTACAACTTTGTTACAACAATACAATAATTACAGTTTATAACATCGAGTAATTATTTTTTTTTATAATTTTGAAATCAAGGAATAGATATTTTTTTTTACAAATTCGTAGTTCACCATTCATTTTGGTCTACAATTTTTTATATGAAATATTTTTTAACTACTTAGAAGAACATTTTAGCTTCTAATATGTTGAATGTTTACAATTTCTAATTTTGTCGAATCAATGTTAAGATTACTACAATTTCGAATGCACAATCTGTTAATGTATAATTTTTTTTTGTTTCTAAAAGAATACACAATGCTCATCAAAAAATCTACCAATTCGAACGAGTTAAGTTATCACAACAATTACAATAAAGATCTTTATAATTTTCTAGGAAATTCTATAATTATGTAATAAATACACATGTTTTCTTTTTATTCTCAAGACATTCAAAAAAAGAAATACGCGGTACATACCAAATGGTATAATATATAAATATAATCGAATATATTGCACAATATTCGAATTTTCGCAATTATACATACATTTAGGTACATATTATAGTGATATTCGTTCATGAGAATCTAGAATTTTTTTTTTGAAAGCGTAGAACGTTCACATTATATCCTCTAGATGGCGTTAACTAATTCAAAATAGCTTTGTAAGCTAAGTTATAATATATAACATTCATTTATTACGTCAGCATTAGGAATATTTAAGATGGATTGAATTGAAAGAGATCTACAGTAAAAAAGGTAACGATAGCGTATACATATAGCGATATACAATGTACGAATACTCACCTATTAATCTACTAGTTCAAATTCTATATTTATATATATTTTTATAATAATTACAACAAATAAAATATTTCAGCGTCAATTATATGGAAAGAATAATTTTTCTGGGACATACAGATATCAATTTCAAATAAAGGTTTAATTGTTAACGTAATATATGAACGTGTTTCACAACAACAACTAGTTCAAGCGGTGGAGTCGTGTGTGGAAGGATTTGGTATGATAGTGGTCTCTCTAAGCCGCCTCTCTTTGTGCGTGGCGGCGAGCTCGGCTTGGAGTGACATGACTCGCTCTCGTAAGCATTTGATCTCGTTTTGCCATGTCTGGAAAGAAAATGGTTATTTTATTAAGATTTCTGTCCTTTTTTAACTTCATGCTGTATCTCGCATAAATGACTTGGGATAAGGGATTTCTCTTTTTGCAAGTAAATGAACGTAATTCATTCTCCGAATGGTAATCGAACCCACAAACGTGACGTTTACTGTCGGAGACCTTGCCGTTGTTTGCTTCTATGTATCTAATTAATACATCAAATATAACAGAAAATGACTTATAAAAGTATTTGGTGACTGGAGCACCGATTTACTCTAAATAATGTCGATTAGAATAAAGTTACGGAGAAACTATTCAGGTTTCATCCGCCAGAATTGAATATAGCTAGAGATTATTAACAGATGAAGTCGCCGTAAAATTTAAGATGTAAAATGGAAAATACCCTTTTGTTCCCGTTTCTGCAGGAATTTCGAGATATCCTCTTTTATTGGTCCCCTACACTCCCTAACCTACCTACACGCCATATATCAACTTTCTAAGTCCAGTCGTTGCGTTTGTGCGTTGTCTGTCAGTCAATCAATAGAAGCTTTATATTTATAGATATGAATAAATAGTATAACTTACAATATTCTGCTTCAACAGGTCCAGCTTATCGTTTTTCAAGCGGCACACCTCCTGTCTCAGCTGGTCGGCGTCGCGAGGAGTCGCGTGGGAGTGACCCTCGCGGGTGTTCGCCCCCGCTTCCGCTGATGACATGGACTCCAGGCCAGTGTCACTGTCCACGTATACTGCACCTTTAAAATTAAATTGATATTTTCTTGTAACAACGAAAAAATTTAGTTTATAGTATATAATAATTATATGATATATATTTTTTAGTTTATAATAATTATATAAATAATTATATAATATTTTTTTAGCATTTTTAAAATGTTACTCCACACTTTTTCCACACGTATAAAAATTTGAACGTAGCGGTTCTACGTACGTTGAACGTATGGCTTAGTTGGTCAGAGCGCTTGGACGGTTTCCAAATAGGCGTGGGTTCAAATCCCGCTACGTTCAAATTTTTATACGTTTTCTTAATAATTATTATATAATACTTTATAATATACTATAAGACATTTAATTTCTAAAAACATAATGGATGCTGCTGTTATTCTATTTCTAGATTCAGTATTTCCGTTCAGTCATTATACAAAAATAAACTCCTGGAACGATATTTAGTGTAGTTTTATTTTAAATTTTATGTATGCAATTGTGGATTTGAATAACGTTCGGAGGATGTTAATTTTTGAAATTTTGCAGTAATCGTTAACTAAATGATAAGAAGAGAACGGGAGAGGGATTTTTACTAAATAGTAAAAATCACTCTCCCGTTACCTTTACCTATCACACCTTAAATATGAGAATGGATATAAAAAATGCCCTCATAATATTAAACAATTATTTATATTTTATTATTATAAAATTTTTATATTTGAGTGTTACTATTTGGTATTAAATTTATTAGATTTTAGATTTTTTTAAATATGTTTATTATACATTAGTAAATCTTCAAACTAAATAATAGATTTTATTTTTGCAATATCACATACTGTCAATAAAGTACACTTAAACATTTACAGACAAATAAAATTCTAAAAAAAAAAAGTTAAAATAAAATAAAAACACAGTGCTCACTTTACAAAAAAAAATGGTAAAGACAGGTAAGTACTACACTCGCATGCTATAATATTTAGTGCTGGACACCAAGCATGCCTAGAAATTTCACTAACAGGACTAACCTGTTGCTTTACCACAACTCAGCCAGTCCTTGTCGTCTATTTGAAGGGAAAATTCAATGAAATTTATGACAATATTTATGTTATTCTAAAATCGATGGTAAATTTAATTGTTATGGAACAAAAAAAATACTATAATGTTTTTAATATAATATCTACAACTACACATATCATGTTTACAAATTAAAAATACTCAGGGTATCAATATTTTTTTTTTCTATTCTACCAGTCCTCATAGATAGATGAAAATATCTAGTTTGTATCAGTTATTCTTAATAATACGATATTAGGTTGATATTATACTATGGTATTTAAAAGTGATAAAATGCAGGCATGGTTCCATTGATATGCAAGCTAAATTTTGAATGTATGTAAATAACAAATAATTAACAAAATGCAAATTTGTATAGTAATCAAGTTGCATCATATAAAGTTTCTTAATTTAATTTGTAAAATAATGACTAATTTATCTCTGTTTAATTTATTTTACATATATATTTTCTTTAATAAGAAATAAAGGTCTAAATTAATTATATGCACATTGACATAACTGATCTTAGGTTTCTTACATTATATATTTAATTGATAGCATAAATTTATAAAATGAAAAGACAAATGAAAAGTATTGTTCTAAAAGATCTAAACCCGCCTAACTACTATTTACTAAATCACAATGAAAGCTTTCTGTACCCCGCTGATATGAAAGTCGCACAATAAATAGAAAATGACACGATCCTTTTCTAGCCCTCACAAGAGGACTTGACGACTCGGCTTTAAGATTTTCACATAGAACTAGAACTATTTTCGACAAATTCATAAAACCTAACACTCCATAAAAGAAATATTTTCTATCTACCCTACATACCTAAGGGGTCCAAATCAACGGAGTTCAGGCTGGAGTCGTCGCTGTGGTCGTGGAGGGGAGGGCGCGGGGGCGCGGCGCGTGACGTCACGTCGGGGCTCGACTCGCCGGAGCCGCCCGCGGAACGGACGGACACGGCGCTCGCGGAGGACGACGCGATTGATGATTTTGATCGGCCACTCTGGAATTTTTTATATTATGTATTTTAAGCTTCACGCTGAATCCCGCATAGTGCAGCGTAGATAGAGGGAATGTTTTAAGTAATTGTTTGTTATAGTATAATTGCATGTTTTTTTATTATTATTATTATTTTTTAATTTGTTCTACTTTAAACAATCTTTGTAATGTATTCAGTTTACTCATACACCTTTATGAAACGACGTTTGTGAGGCGGGCGTTAATAACTGCTACACAGTTTATAACTAATGCGGTTATTATCGTTATAAATTATTATTTGGTTTGTAATTTTTAATATGAATAAATTATTATTATATTATATTATATTATTATATTGTTAAGGTACTCCGTTCTCTACATTGCTCCAAATGCTTCAATACATTGTAGAGTGGTAGAACTCAAAGTCGCGTTTTGCCTTGTTACCAAAGCGAGGAAAGGAAAATATTAAATAATTCATTTCCTCGATTGGAAATCAAACCCCGGTTGTGGGTCAAAAATGTGCTTAAGTAAAAACAAAACATCTACTATTTATAATTTAGTGTTTATTTTTTAATAAAGTGTTACTTACATTAGGTGTAGGTGTTTCGTGAAGGTTAATTTTTTTATTCAATGGGTTGTTTTTGTTGCTGTCGCCCGATAAATTCGTGTCTACGCTCGGTGATCTATAAAAAAAATAATGTATATATAAGAAAATATAAAAATAAATTAATTTTAAAATTGATAACGAAAATATATATTTTTTTTTATTTCAGCTTCACGCTGCATTCCGCATATATCAGGGTAGACGAAGAGAACCTAGTGTTAAGACACTCTGCATTATCACACATTATTAATAAATGATAATCCATTTCCCCGAGTAGGAATTGAACTCACAACTGCCGCGTCAACAGTCACTCGCTTGTGCCACTGCACCACGTCGGTCTTAACATTATATCAATTGCTATATAAAAAATAGTTAATATCATATAGGTATCTGAGTAGTAACAGGATAATTTGGTTAAAAAATTATAGTGAAATAGTAAGAACTTTTTCAAAATTACATTAACTAAATATTTACCTGACTTTCGAAATTAAAGCTTTTTTGACTGTATCAATGAATCTGGCGCCAGGTCCCTCTTGCTTGGGCGTGCCTTCTGGCTGAGGAGAAATTGCTCCTTCGTTTCTCGCCCCCGTACCAAGGAACTCGACTGTTTTCTCCTTCAATTTCTCTGCTAACGATTGTAATAGAGACGTTCGAGTTCTTTGCTTGAGTTCTGCAAATTTAGCCGCTTGGTAACATGCGTTTTCAGCGTTGATGAGCTTAGTGAGGAGAAACTCCTTCAGTTCCCTCCCTTTACGGAATATAGGCGGTTGGGGTAGAGTGGGCCCGAAGAACGGCACGTCTGAGCGTGCTGTGATAGCCACTTTGTATCTGAAAAAAAAACAATGTTTTTGATTTAGTAATTTTAAAAAGAATATGTTATAATATAAACACATAAAATAATAATTTGTTTATATGTGTAAGTGTATTATAATTTATTTATTTTATTAGATGAGTACTTCTCAATTTTGTAGTTTAAGTAGTAGTGATATTTTCTGGATGACGATTTGTTTAGATCCACTCTAAATACACTTTAATCCATACATAATCCATATTGAACCTATAACCTCCATTTAGATATCAACAACTGAACCACTTCTAATATATACATTATACTAATTAATAAAACCAAAACTTCTCAAAGTGTGGAAAAGAAAAACATGTTTACACAAACTATTTCCGTAAACCTACATATATACAAATATTAAAATGTAAGCCGCCTCACAAACGAGTCGCTAGCCTGTACTTAAATTCTTCAAAGAGAATCTTGCGCTCGGACAACCTACAATTTTAGTCGTATAAAAACTCCTTAAATACATAGTAGCTATTCGTTTGCATATAAATTACTGAGAATTTCCATTCCCTTTTCCGAGCCATTTTCTCTTGGCTCATGCAAATATTGCTTGAGTTGCGTTGTTGTTACAGAACTTTATGTTAAATAAGCAACTTGACAGGTACAAGTGAGAAGGGAATTAAAAAATGTACTCTGTAGAACAATTTGTGATATGAGGCCAGTTGTGGCGCAGCGGCACAAAGTGTGACTGTAAAACCGACTGGTGTTGCTGTGTGCGGGATACAGCGTGAAGCTTAAGAAATTAAATTTAAAGAAAACACGGCGATATATTAATGAAATTTTTGAATTATAGAATTATAAAAAATTTCTATAATTAAAAAATTATATATATATATATTTATGTTATTAAATTCAGATAGATCCATGCTTATAATTACCTGGTCTCCCCATCCGCAGCTTCTACCGGAGTGACCACTATGAAGGCGTGTAGGAAATGCGATGCGATCATATCTGGGGTGAACGGTGTTGCTTTTTCCTGTAAATAGTATGAGTCATTGTTTAAAAAAAAATTAATTTTAATGATACATTAAAACTATAAATACTTTGTTTTTTTTGTAATGAATCAAATGACGGTAGGTAGCATGTATTCATCCTAATCATAAAATTCAATTCAATCGGTATCCCGCATGTAGCAGGGTAGTCAGAGGGAACCTAGTGTTAAGACACTCCGCTCCCCCCTTCCCGTTAAATTCTGAGGGCAATTTCTCCACTGTTGGTTGGCGGAACTCTACTCAGCGTATTGCCAGCATAAATAAAATCTTAGAGACATATTTTAATGTTTTGTTTATTGTATATTTATTATATTATATATGCGGTATACATTTAACGAGCATACAGCAGCATGACAACCGTTCCTTTTGACGGCCTTCTACACCTAATTTATTTTTAATTAAAATGGCAAGCAAAAAAATATAATTTCCTGTTGTTTACCTGAAAAACAATCGCCACAATATCGTTCCCGACATGCCGTTTCCGTTGCAGCTGCTGCGCGTCCCCCGCCGTGTGGGGCAGCAGCGGCGCCACGTGGAACATGATCTCGCGCTCATGGAACCTCTCGTACACCGCCTCGGTGCCCGTGTGCCCGTTGATTATGTCAAGGCCTCCTCTGTAGCCTGGTGAATGGATGGGAAATATATTGTCTGAATACTGTATGTAGGATTTTGTTCGAAAGTTTTTTTTTTTAGGTTCACGCTTTATCCTGCATATAGAAGGATAAGTAGAGGGGCCTAGTGTTACGACACTTCGTTTCCCAAATTTTCGAGATATCGCATGTTTGAGTGGCGAAATTCAACGCCGCGCTTTGTCTTGTTAACAGAACGTGTCAATTTATAACAAAATAAATTACATGATATATTTTTTGAATAAAATGAACAAGCATTCTTTGATTTTTATTTGCAAAATGCAATGATACTTAAAAATTAATATAAAATAATGCTATAAGAATTTCGCTTCTCTCACCTCTATGATCTCTCAATTGAATTCTCTGCCCGAGCATATCTAAGAACTCATCAAATGCTGGAGATGTTTCGTTGTTCCCGAACAGTTCCTCTTCAGTAGTCTGTCCATACTTCTGATACAAAACGCCGAATTTGAAGGTATTTACCAATACGTGTTCATCGTAAGCCACTATCAACGAGGACGCGTTCAAGCACATGACTGCCATGAAGTTGTCGACTGTCACTTGATCACTCAAGATCTTTGCCATTCGAGACGGTGACGGCATTATGCCTGAATCTGAAAAGAAAAAATATATTTTTTGTTATTTAAAAAGCTATATATTTAATAAATTTATATAAAAAAGTTATACAATATTTATATAGTTCGATCTTTAATTTTCTTCTAATTTCTCTCTGCCCAAAAGGAAACAAAGGAAGTAAGAAAAAGAAATATACATTTGAACCACACAGATACAAACGTAGCTAACAACATTGTATATTTATTTTCGCTCAGAATTAAAAGATTTATAGTGTTTACTGTTCTCTTACATTCCATACAAGCAGAGATTTACTTGAAGTTATAAGCCATAAATTTATTTAAATTAAATGTAATGGAATTTTATATTTGTTTAAAAAATATAGTTTAATGACAAAAAATAAGACGTAAGGAATCCTATACAACGTGGCTTTTATGGATGGAGACTAAAGCAAAGTGTTAATATTTGTCACTTTATTATTATTTACTGAACAACATAGAAAAAGAAAAACTGAGTGCCCTAACACTAGGTTTCCTCTGAAGCTGATTTAATTTTTTTATAGAAAAATAAGAACTATGTAAAGCAACACTGAGTCGTGAAATACATTTATTACTTAATATCTAGGGAGACGTAACGAAAGCTATTTCAACTACTGACTTTATAGTGTTAGATCCTCTCGAGATATGAATGGCAACGTTTTGGTCATAAAACGTTTACGCGTTATTTTATACTGCTATATATTTTTTTGTATTTTATATATATTTTTTTGTATTTTCTTAAATTACTTGAATCGTGTCTTAAAAGCTAAGAAACTTGTAAAAATCATTTTTAACTTTCCGTCTATTTTAGAGCAATTGAAACACAGGACATTGAAACCAATGCTTTCTTTTGTCAAGTCTAGCTGCAAAAATGAAAACGTTTTAAATATAAATATCTCCGAGAGTGGAATTTCTTAATTATTTCAATTAAAATTGAGTACATTTATAGATAAATAAAAATATAAGTTAATTTCTAGAAGAATGATGTGATAAGATTCTCTCTATATTCGATAAATCTTGGTAAAATAGAAGATAAAGAAGACCAAATCTACTTACTATATTATGGTTAACAAATTAAAAAAAAAAACAAATAAAACAACTTACTGGGTGTTGGAATCAGTCCAATCATAGTCTCTGTCCGTAACCTCAACAGTATTCTGGTGTGGTCCTGGCCAGCCACGTTCTCGTTCATTAGCGACATCACGACCGGATCATGGTTCGCATCAGATCCAACCAAGTTAATGTGCTCCTGTGGAAAGTATATATTTTATAGAAGGTAAAATAGTATTTTTTATAAAACTGTAGAACATTAGAAATATATTTATTAAAGAAAGAATTCTAGTAGTAGGTAGTTAATATTCTGTGACAATTTTAATCATTATATGTATGTTCTGAAATAAACAAGTATGAATATGCTTAAGTAGGGAAGGGAAGCATCTGAATGGGAACGCAGTGTTAGCACAAGATTCTATGTGTGAGATGCAGTATCAAGCTAAAAAAATGTATATTCTTATAAGTTTATTAATCAAATAAAGTTAAAAAAATAAAATAGAAAGAACGTGAATATTACACCTATAATTTAAGGATTCCTACACAGGTTATAAGAAAAATATAATAAATTAAAAAATTAAATTAAATTAGCTTCACGCTATATCCCGCACACAGCAGGG
>DWAN01003758.1:0-12984 GCA_018230445.1 Heliconius hewitsoni
CGCTAGATGCTATGTCATATTCTAAATTAAATACTTTTCACTGGCGAATAGGTATCACTAGTTTCCCGATAGAACAGAATGTATTTGAATTTGGGCCATGTGATAGATCAAAGATTTATTCAAAGGAGGATATTGCGTTTGTAGTAAAGAGGGCAGGGGTACGAGGAATAAGAATTTTGATTGAAGCTGCCGTGCCAGGACGTATAGGTGCCCCATGGGATTGGTTCCATGTGTCGTCATATCCCAAAAACAATGATGCACCTACCAACCTAATATCTATACAAGATATATTTAATTGTTTTAAAAATATATATACTTTAATATTAACGATAACCAAAGTGGATGATGTATTTCATTTAGGCCAAAATATTTTCCCTCTGCGCAATTGTTATGAAATTTCTGACTTAGATTATTTTGAAAAAGCCTTACGCTATTTGAAGCTGGCGAATAGAGGATTTTTACCGAGATTACCCATCATTTGGCATAATGATTATTTTTTAAATCACTTCGACATGTGGCTTAGATTTGGTGTCCAGTGTGACTCTTTGGCATATACAAATTTAAGTAAATATAAAGTGATTATTTCCATGAAATGGGATCTGTCTTGTGAGACGAAAGTACCAAGGTGCATTAAATATAGGTAAGAGACATTTACGTATCCTCTTTTAATCTGGGTCATTTAGTTCATAATTTATTTTAGAAAATGGGCACAGCGGCACAGTGTGACGGTTATGGATTCAATTCCCACTCGGGGAACAAATTAAATAATTTGTTGCCAGGGTGTGAAAATTCACTTCCACACCCTGGCAAGTGAAAATTCACTTCCACACCCTGGCAACAGAAAAAAAATTGTACAGCATTGGGTTTAGCCACTCAATATGCAATATCTCGTGAATTGTCTCAATTCTAGGTTCTCCTTTTCAAGTGTGGGATACAGTGTGAAGTAAAAAAATATGAATAGAAAAGTATTCTACTGCTGAGGAATCGATCGATTGATATTCGTTTAGAACTTAACAACTCAACAACTCGCCGTCGACTATTAAATTGACTATAAAATCTCTAAACAGTTGCCTATTTGAATAATAATTAAAATAAATCACGTATTGTTATAATGTATTCAGAACTTGGCAACAAATGTATTCTTGGATGTCTTGGCGTAGTATTCAAGCTTTTGCGATAGAAGGAGGGGAAGCCACACTTTGGACTGATTTTATCGATTCTGGTAAGTGACTATTAAAATTTAAAGAAAACATTTTTTTACCATATTGCTGTGCTGTGTTCTGCATATATTACAGCAATGTCAAGACATTAGTTTACATTCTGTTCCCCCATGCCCGGAAAATTTTTCAAGACGATTTTTTTTTGTTTTGTTGAATGAGGCAACTTAACGCTGCTTTATCTTAATGTGTAATGCTCGGCCAATTAACACGCAATGCCTCCACAATTCGGCGGAAATTGGGAAACGGAATGTCTTACTTAACATGAGGTGCCTACTCTGCTGTGTGACACCGCGTGAAGCTGTTTTTTTAATATATTTTTTATTGTATTGAGATATGAGATAGGAATAAAAGAATAAGTTCTTTTTTATTTCATCATATCTCATATCTCAATAAGATTAAAATTTCAAAAGAAGATTTAATAATTTGGACGATTAATAGTTGTTTTAATTAAAGGTAATTAATTGCAGATAACCTAGATTATAACTTGTGGCCTCGCGCCGCTACTGTAGCAGAACGGCTGTGGTCGGACGTGGTTGCCAGTTCAAAACCTGATAAATTTGTCTATGCACGTTTAGACGCGCACAGGTATATTCGTACTTACATATTTTATTCATCTATTTTCGAATACATTATTGTGATATTGTCAAAAATATTTATATTTATGTATAATCTCTTCCGATACTGTGACACGCCGATGGGTGACAGACAGACAGACAACTCACTTGATATATCGACTCATCCGAAGAATAATGTCCTATTTACAAAGACACTTCTTTGCTAATCGGAACCTTATTTTTTAAAGAATAATATCCTATTTGCAACGCTTTTTTTATTATGATTCTTCGGATGAGGAGATATATTTGGTGATATGAGAGAGTAGGGCAGCACTAATATAGAAAGAAAAAGGAAAAAAGTGGCTATTGAAGCCATATTGAACCTTCCCGAAGAAATATATTTTTGAAATAGAACTAGATTTTGCCAGTGACTTTGCTGCCTGCGTTAGCAAAGAGCTTGAGAGTCCTTGGGGCGGTTATGACTTTTAACACATTCAACGTACTCGACATAAAATACTGCAAATACAATGCTTTACATCGAAACGATTTACGTGATCTAATATAGCCTATAGCTTGCCTTTGTAGACCATATAAAACAGAAAGATTTCATTCAAACTAATAGTTACTGAGTTTACTTTATTAGTTTATTCAATCGAACAAACTCTTTATATTTATAACATTGGTATATTATAGAAGTATAGATTTCCTACAAAATGCAGCAAATGCATGATATTTATGGAAATACTATCTATATTATTCCTAAATAGATTTATAAATCTTATATTTTATATATTCAATTAAAGGTCGCGCATGCTTCGCCGTGGTATAAGAGTCGCGCCGATATGGCCGGCGTGGTGCAGTTCATATCCCGCTGTGTGCCTTCAAAATGTACAATAAAACATTTTTTTATATGTACCTTTTTATTTCAATAGTGAAAATAGTTTAAATTTTACTTTCACATATTGTAACTTAAATGTAGTGATAGTAAAAAAATATATATGATTTAACTAACGCTAATTAAAATAAAACAAAAAAAAATGTTTGTAACTTAAAATATATTCATTTAATATACACATTTTTACACAACTTACGAAAGTTACGTCCAAAAAAAAGTATCCCATCAGGTAAAGCCAACTACAATATGAATATTGCGAACCAGAACAATGAATTGGTAAAATCTTAAAGCGGAGAACGGAGTGTCTTAACCATTCGTTCTCTCTTTAAAAAATCTAAAACGATTCTTTAATAAGTCCTTTGACGTTTGTGTAAGTACCCACGATGCATAAAATTAGACCAAACGTTATAATAAAGATGGATCTCCATAGCCTCCACTTCATAAACCCTAGTCCTGGGTCTGTCCAGTCTAGGCATAGCTCGATGAAAGCTGGGTAAATGAAGCCCATATTAGATATACAGAAGGAACCTAGCTGAGGACAAAAAATGTTTTTTTAAAACTAGGTATGCCCGTATCTTCTGCGTAGGTAAGTAACTAACTTTTTTATTTATAAAGCTATTAAAATACAAAAAACACTGAATCTCTAACTTATCTATTTAATACAAACAACGATCAGTTACATTTTTATATATGTATAGATACGAGTATATCTGTATTTTATCTATATACGAGTCAGATAACTTTTACTCAGTTTACTTGAATTCTTTATATAAACAGACCAGGAGCTTATTATTGATTAAATTAAAATTTGAAGTAAACGACGTCTCCACAATTTCTATCAATTCTTAATTAAGAGTGTCTGATGCATAAATTAGGAATCGTGGATTGTGAGCTCAAATTTTACTTAGGGGATAATTCCTAATATACTTTTTAGAAAAGTATAAAAAATTTTACGTAGCGGGATTTAAATCCGTGTCTCTTGATGAATTCTAAGACTTATACGTCCTTTTACGGTTCAAAATTTTATACGTTTCTTAAAAAATATATATTTTTCTTTCCTAAATGTAGGACTTTATTATAGATTAAATTTATATTTCGATAAAAAAAATCACATACCACCCCAATAAACTTGGAAACATTAGGAAAAGTAACAGCGATGGCTGTTATGACACAAATGAAGATAGCTCTGTACACTCGTTCCCAAAGCCAGTACTTCGACGGATCGTAGCGCTTGCGTATGTAATACCACATTAAATCGAAGGGAAACCAAAAATTTAAGGCAAACGTCACGTAAATCATTATTCCAAGTAATACTTTTAGTGCTATTGGAAACCTGAAAAACAAAAGGCTTTTCAGATACCTGTAACCGTGTCCGCTTGAACTTATTGTTATATTATATCCAAGTTATACAAAATCTTTATATAAATTGTAGTCTATGTGTTGTCCTGATGTATAAACTATATTACTGCAAAGTTTTATCTTAATTCGTTCAGTGGTTATTGCGAAAAAGTGGGAAAAACAGGAACCTTAACAAACTATTACATTAATAATATTAGTACAGTAACATAGGTAAAATAAAAATAAATGATTAAGTATCAAAAAAGTATTAAAATTAATCTTTAAATAATTTGACATAAATATTTATTTAATAAAAGCTTCACGCTGTATCCCGCGAATAGCAGGGTAGGCAGAGAGAACTTAGTATTTAAGAATACAATAAGTTCTAGAATTTCTGTTTAAATTCGAGACACTGCGTTGCAATAATGCTGTGTTGTATTGCCAGAGCGGGGTAATTTAAATAAATTAATTATTTCAAGTGTAAACTGAACAAGAACAATGACGTTTACAGACAAAAACGGTGCAAATTCCATTACGCCACAATGGCTTTTAATTTAACGTAATATAACAAAATTATTTTAAAACAACATGCTCACTTTGCTAGTTATATGTATACATTTGTTTAACTAGTATTAGTATTCTTGTTATTTTAGGAAAGTATTTAAAAATTTGAAGAAGTACTCACGGTTCTAAAGGAAAATTTAAAGTTACAGGTGATCTAGAGTCTTCACCAAAACCCCAATATCCAAAAAATCCTATTGTCACTACAATGCTTACTACGATGGACATACCTGAAAATAATATTATTAATGCAATTTAAAAAATTAAACCAAATTCAAGTTATCTATGTCACCTAGATTCCTCTATAATACCAAAAATGCGTGGAAACCTATTAAAATAATGTTAAAGGTACTTAGACTGGGGGAAAGTCTATTCAAGTAATGGGCATGATCAATTTTTGATACATACCTCGAATCATAGATTAAAAAAAAATAGGATTTTACTATATATTCGGCGGTTTGCTCTATTTCCAAAGTTAGAAAATTTAAATTTAGTTACCGCCAAAAAGAGCCAATGCCATTTTCTTAGGTTCCTCCATGTTATTTTCTATTGCCATCACAGCTCCTATGCCCTCCATACTGAAGGTGCAAACCCCCATGAACTCGAAGAGACCAGCAACAGTTTTAAATACAGGCCTGTCTAAAGGACTAACGTCTGTCAACTTAACAGCGTAATAGATGGTGGCTATGGCCACAGATACTGGAAACATATTCTTAGTTAAATACAAATGAAAATTATACATGGGTAAAATTATTTTAATTTCTCCGCTGTAGCAAAACAAAAGGTGGCGTTAAGTTCCGACAATCAGCATGCAATGTTGTTAAATTTAAACAGAATTTCGTTTCACGTTTTTCTTTATATTATGTTACATCAAAGTAACAAACATAACAAATAAATTTTCGATGTTAATTGAAAGTTTATTGTTATATTTTCATTTACATTTTCCCAATTTGGTAAGACATAATGCAGCGCTGAGTTCCGCCTATCTACACATACCTTTGAATTTAGACGAAAGGTGAACAAAAGAGTGTTCAAACATTAAACTATTTTTGTTTACCTTATTAAAAGCGGGATAAAGCGTAAAGCTATAAAAAAAGGTTATTTAAACGGTTACAAACCTTACTATTACAAAATGGTTACAGACCTGATTATTAATAAATAGAAAAAATAACTTACTTATAATAAAATCAGCAACAATTGAAAAGGGGGCTAAGTATTTCAGCGTAGTAATCATTCCAATTAAAACACAAGGCAAGACTAGTACAGCAATATACACTCGTAAAGGAGGATTCCCTTCCAAAGTGACTTCGTGCGTACCCTCCACCAATTGCTTGATAGTACGAGCCATTACTATTTGATATACGCAGCAGGAACCGAAAAGGTTGAAACATATTGTAAAATCTACAAGGTGCCTGTAATAATATTGAAAATAGAATTAATGAAAAAATAATACAATGATAGTGATCTAATTAATAAGTTCGGTAACTTCTATTTTGTATTTAAGTTTAGTTAGAAACTAACCATAAAATAAGTATTCGAAGAAAAAAAAATTGAAGCATATTTTTTGTTTTCAGAAGCTCATTTTGAGAGTGTAATATATTAAATATATTTATAACATGCTGTTCACTTCGCTCGCTAATCCAAAAATGTAAAAAAATAAACTTAAATCAGAAATTAAAGTATAAATACATGCTAGATATTTTTTTTAGCTTTACCAACATTGCTCATACACGAAATTTTCGATTTGATATTGCTGCACAAATCTTTTTAATATAATAGCGATATGCAATCGTTTTAAAAACAATAAAAATGATTAATTATTAAGTGTTAGTTAACTTTTATCAACTAGCAGGTTTTTTCCTGGTACTTTTCCAGCATTCATTTGTCATTCGTCCTCTATCATTCGTCATCCGACATTATGAGTATAATATATACATGGTTATGTCTAAAAAAGTTATATTAAATTTTCTTTATTTAATGGCTAATAATCAAACGGGGTAAGTGACAAGGAGGAGTAAGGGAAATACAACTTATGAGAGTAGACAAACTTAAATTTGCGAACATATGCACTCATTTTGTATGAAGTGAACTACAAATATAAGTTTGTTATGAATTTTTTCTATGAAATACCTAGAAAATTTCAGATTTTGGATTTTTCCCTCTATTTGTAACTTCTCACTTCAAGCCAAATTTCATAACTGTCCTGTAAGTTTTAACTATTTCGAATTTCATACAAAATGCAGCAAAATCGATACATAAATGCTCTTTCTTACCTTTTGACTATGTTGACTTAAAAGCTTAATTATTTGTGTTTTAAGAGACCATAAATATTTAATATAAATTCTACCTTGATACCTCCACGTGACCTTGAGATAAATAGTCTTAATGGACGCACAAACGGACAACAAAGTGATCCTATAAGGGTTCTGTTTTTTTTCCTTTTAAGGTACGGTACCCTAAACATACTATCCAAGTATCCAATTTAGTTACTATAATTACCTAAAACACTTGCTGTATTTCCTCATAGATTCGAAGGGTCCAGTTTCCAATGTCGCCTCAGCGAGATCAGGATAGCTCATGACCGGTACTTGTACTCTACCATATATTCTTTGTGCGGAATGTGCTATCATCTAAAATAAACATTTAATTAAGCATATAAATGTATAAACTCTACTACTGCTAGCTTCACGCTTTATCCCCAGCGGGGTAATCAGAGAGAACAGAGCGCCAAATGCCACGGTCTCTACATGAGGTATGTAGAGATCGTACCGTTTTACCTCGTCCACTGTCATCAACCTCTACACGCCCTCCGCCCTCCGGAGGTTCCTCATGCTTTTTACGTGACATTCCTCCAGTATCTTGGATACCGTAATTTCAAAGGTCAACCGAGGTCTCTCTCTACCTCTCTTACCACTCTTACTTTTCATCATAAATCTCTTTTACCATTTTTTCATCACTCATTCTTTCGACGTGCCCAAACTAGCTGAATACGTGCTTCTTCATTCTCACCGTGCCATCCTCGATAGTACCTGCCACTCTGTGTATCTCTTCATTGCGGATTCGAGCAGCTAAGCTGACTTCGCATATCTAACGAAGAGATCGCATCTCCATGGCATTTATCTTTCTTTCATTTTTCTTTCCAAAATAGCCACGTTTCGCCGTATAATAGCGTCGGTACAGTTAAGGCTCCGTTAACCCTGTTACCGGTAACTATACGCCTTTCCACTTCCATCTCTACTGAACATACTTCCCAAGTATACCACTTGCTTCATTTATTCCCTTGTTCTAATATCTTACCATTTACACTGATCGTGCATTCCATCGTTTATTAATCTCTATCAAACCTCGAACCATTGTATGTATAAACTCGTACAATAAAAATGTAAATAAACTTTTAGAGATTATTTTTATTTATAACTAATATATTTTTGAGGCCAGTCGTGGCGCAGCGGCACAAAGTGTGACTGTAAAACCGACTGGTTGTGGGTTCGATGCACACTCGAGGAGATGAAATATTTACTAAAATTTATATTTCCATATTTAGGCTAGGAGAGTATAAGATCACATTCCCCAAGCTGACCGCTTTCTAGCTGAAGTAGAGTCGAAGGCTGCGATCATGAGCCGCCCTCTCCTATATCCGTTTGGTAGTTAGTGGCAGATGGTGGAGTGTGAAGAATCCTATCTCGCCCGTTTCGCCGTCTTCTTTTTGAGGGCGCTTATTTCGCAGGAGAAGCAGACCACGATCCATGCGATTCCACATTCAATCGCAGCCAATCACGGCCTTCATCACGGCTGAGCACACTCTGAACGTGTGCAATGTGTCAATGGTGGCAGCGAGTGTCCCCAACATATCTGCCTATGACTTTAATGAAAAAAATATATATTTAAATGTACACTTACATACATGGCATAGCTTATGCAAAAGCCAAAGACAATTGTTAGAACGAAGGAGGTCCAAAGGCCGCACATTTTGTACGACTCGTGTATAGCCACTACACCACCGCCCAAACAGCTCTTTGCTAAATTACCTATTGTTTCTATTATACTGTAATGTATTAATTAAAAAAATCTTATTAATGATAATTAAGGCCTTCGTGGCGCAGCAGCACAGCGTGAGATTGGAAGAGCGACGTATGTGAGTTTGGCTCCCACTCGAGGAAATGAATTATTTTAATGAGTGTCTTAACACTTTCCTCTGCCTACTCTGCTTTAGCGTGAATTCTTATAAGTATATAAAACTCGGTTCAAATATAATTGAGATAGAGTATAGTAGTTATTGATAGTGTTAGCTATTTTTTATTAACTAGCAGGTGTTTTCCTGGTACTTTTCCAAACGGACGAAAACGGAAAAATAAGCGATGTTTTCTTTTAGATACTACTACAATATAAAAGTAAAACTATTGTATAATAAGGTCACCTTCATATTGAAAAATTTCTCATTTATATTATCTTCTCGACATCATTATTAAAAACATAAAACTGTAATAGGTTAACTTTTTATACATTAAAAATAGTATAAAAAGTTAAACTGCCATAATTTTATTAATAAGACGTTACTAGCTTAATTTTGTATAGATTGATGCCCCAGAGCTGAGAAGGACCAGCGCAAGGAAACTCAGCAGGATGTTTGTTCAAAGTCCTCTTCAAGCTGTATCCTGCACACAGCAGAGTAGGCAGAAGGAACCTTGTGTTTCCGCTGAATTTTTCGAGAAATTTGTATTGAGTGGTGGGTCAACGTAGGGCTTTTGCCTTGGTGCGAGAGCTGTGTGCAGAATACAGCGTGAAGCTAAAGAGATACGAAGTAAGAGAAAGTAAAGAAAGTTTTCAACTTCAAGCGAATGCAGGTTCAATACTGTATTTGGGATTTCTTTATTTATTTTAATTACTATAAAATAACTGTTTGTAAAATATTTACTTAAAATGGGCACAAGCGTGTGAGTGTAAACAATAGTGGTTCTTACTCGAGGAAATGAAATATTTTATATTTTCAATTCCTCCTGTTAAGTTCCCGGCACTTAGCACGCAATGCGAAGGAAAGTTTTAATCTGAACCAAAAACACTCCGCTTTTTAATATTAGTAAAACGATATATTAAATAGTAAAAAATATATGTTACTTAGTTGTCTTTTTAGGTGGTCTAGCTGCTTTGAAGTCATAGCTTTTAGCAGCTTCACCGGTCGCTTTGGTTTCGAACTTGTGATGACCGCGGTGTCCCGAGCTGCCGCGTCTACTCGTTGCATTTTCGGAGCATGTCTTTAAATTAGGAATAAAAATAATATTGTAAATCAAGTTTATTTTTTTATTATTTATGATTAAAATTATCGATGAATGGGATAATTTTAACCGTTTATAGGTAATGGAATTGGTATATAAATATATTATAGTTAAGTTACTTGTTGGTCTCGATACGATGTTAATAAGCTCGAATTCCAATTGGGGCATGAAATATATTATAACTAGCGACCCGCTCGCAACTTCACCTGCTTGAACTACATAATTATGAATTTACTAATCTGAATCACATTCTTGGTCTAACAATATTATAATTTTAAAGATATATCTATTCGTCGATTATGAAAATTTCAATCAATTTAATAAAAACATATTTTCTAGCACTTTTATGGAAGTAAATAGTTTATATTAACATCATTTTATTATTACTGAACTCATTGAAATAAAATTAACTAAATTTTGAGGGAAAAACTTGCCAAAATACAATAGAAATTGCATTCAAATCTGTAATTCTGTTTCTGAGATTAGCACGCACAAATGCCGCAAATAAGTCGATAAACCGACATAAGTATTAAAAATCATTGTTTTGAGTTCCATAGATCTCAAAATAATAATTTTTAATAAAGAAATGTAATAACGTAGATAAACGCTCCCAATAAGAGATTTGCTCATATATATATTCCATGTACGGACAGCAATCAACTACAATGTTCTTAAATGTATATAACATAAAACGGAACTAGTAAGTCTAAGTAATTACTGACATAACTGAACCTAACACAAAACATACTCACCATCGTCTCCATTTTATTATTTCAATTTGAAACGTCGAAACAAACACTTATATACAAAATAACAAAGTAAAATCATAATCACATAATAAAACACACAAAATATATCGCAAATTGAGTCCAAAAATCGTTGAAATGACGGCAAATTTACGACTGAAACGAACGTCAACCACACTACTATGTTGTTACAACCAGCAATTGAATAGAGGAGCAAAAAGTTTGGCTGTATTAATAACTGCTGTTGGTTCGCCCAAAAGGCTAATTTCATTGTGATAAATATAGACAGTGGCGGGGATCGGCGTGGTATTTCAACTGAATATAGCTGTGGACTTCGAGAGTGGCGAACGTTCGGTTAATGGAGATGGGGATGATGTGTTTCTTCTTTAAATAAGAAGCTACATATGTATTTATTATTTATACAAGAATAATCAGCGTGTATTTCCCATCCCATTCCCATTTCCCAGCTTCTCGATGTATCCCGTATATACTGAGATAGGCTTTCGTTTCCCACTTTCCGCCGAATTGTCAAGGCTTTGCGTGTTGAGTGGCGACACTAAACGCCACGCTTTTGTTTTGGTACCAGAGCAAAGAAATCAAAATATTAATGATTAATTTAACCGTTTATTTGCAGTTTTTGAAATATTCCGGGGAGTAGGTATTCCGCATACATTCACTTTCTTGAACTTTTTTTTGAAAAATACATAGATATATTATGTTAAGAACCTTCAAGATATTCAAAAAGTTACGTATATTTCATATAGTGAAACTTACCTCCTCGCATTGTCTACCCGGGCTGGACAAACAAAAAAATTACAAAAATCTAGCTCTATTGAACTACATATTGCCCTTGAAAATATTATAGTCATAATTCAATTAACAGCAATCCGAGGTATTTTATAAAATGGATAAGACACGTGTACTATGCACGTGCCGTATTTCAAACACAAAATATTACATATTTTTAAAACTAAATAAAATATCCCGATTTTAAGTCAATTAAAGATTTAATATTAAAGATTTTAAGTCAATCTGTATCTATCACCTTAAATTCAATCTATTTAATATTTCTTAGCTGCATCCAAATATTACAGTCAACTTCACTTGGTAGTTATGGATATAGAATAGTGTTGAAATACTTTTATTTTAATGAAATAATACTAGTCTATTATTTTTTAGTAGCAGGATAGGCAGTTGGAACCTAGTGTTAAGACTCTCTGCTTTTCATTGCGCAACGTCTATATCTATAATATTTTTATGAGATAAGAATAAATAAAAAAAAAACAAATATGTAAAAAATATTATAATAACCTCAAAACAAACAATAGGCACACCATAAAAATAAAAAGGACAGTTCCAATGAATAAATATCAAATATAAAATTTACATCTTAAAATACTTCTCGAATAAGTTCTTTAGCATTGCTGTAGGTCCCAACGACACATAAAACGGTACCAAATATAAATATAAGAACAAATTTCCATAGCCGCCATCTTAAAACTCCTAATCCTGGGTCGTGCCAGTCCAAACAGAGTTCTATAAAGGCTGGATAGATGAAGCCCATGTTTGATAGACAGAAGGAACCAAGCTGTAAATTATTTGGAGAATTATTATAACAAAAAAAAATCTTCATGTTTTTTCCCGCATAGCAGGGTAAGTAGGGGCAATCTGGTGTTAAAACACTCTGTTCGCCACTTTTCGCATTTTTTTATGGACATTGCATGTTAAGAGACTGATTTAACGCCGTGCTTTGTCTACCAGAGCACTGAAATGAACATTATTCAAATATAATCATCCGCTGAATGGATATAGAACTCATAAACGATGCGGTCAGATATTTTCTTAATGCGCAAATACGACCGCAAATAGTAGCAGAGGGAACGAGGGAACCTACTATTAAGACACTCCTTTCTCATTAAGACACTTCCGTTCCCCACTTTCCACCGAATTGTCGAGACATTGTGTGCTGAGGGGCGGAACTCGACGCCGCGCTTTGGTACGTTACCAGAGCGAGACTCGACGTGACTCTCCTATGTCTCTATACCAAGATGGCCTCAACTAATTCAATATTCATAGTAATGTACCTAAGGCCTGTAGTCTTTGCCAGTAACCTCAGTAAAACTGCGTTATAATATTGAATGGCAACTTTCATAGTAAATGATATTACATGTGTAATTCATGCTTATGGAAGAAACCAAGTTCTTCCGGTCGGCAGCTTATGGTATTTGAGACTAATTGACAGTCATCCTATTCTTTTTACAATGTATTGTCACACTACACTGTAATAGTACAATGTGTATTGCATACTATAAACCAGTCAGCTTCACGCTGTATCCCGCACACTGCAGGGTAGGCAGAGGGAACGTAGCGAAAGACACTCCGTTCCCCACTTTCTGC
>DWAN01003759.1:0-12982 GCA_018230445.1 Heliconius hewitsoni
CTCTGCCTACCCTGCTGTGTGCGGGATATAGCGTGAAGCTAATTTTTTTTTTTTTCCTGGGCTTAAGATTTTTTTTATATTTTTTATAATTATTAATTTATATCCAAATTTGTATGTTTTTATTTTCTTTTATTGTATAGCTATTTTTTAAAATGCCATTTAAGATAATTTTTAGGCTTATTAAATTGTTAATTATAACATTTAATTTTAAATTTTTAAGATTATTTGTGTTTCTAAAAAATTGTATGTTGGCTTCGGCTTCCTATTAAATAAAATGAAAAATAGGTGATGTGTGGTTTAGTTAAATTTTGTCAAAAAATATACTATTTATTCCAAAAATGTACTCTTATTAATCTAGTATTAAGATTTTAGAAATGTCTAAGAAAAAAATATTTGTGAAGTGAATAAAACTAAGTTAATAGCTAATTTTTATCTGCTTCACGCTGTATCCCAAACACAGCAGGCAGGCAGGGGGAACCTGGTGTTAGGACGCTCCATTCCCCATTTTTCGCCGTATTCTGGCGGCATTGCGTATTGAGTGGCGAAACACCACACTTTTCTTCGACACCAGAGCGAAGTAATGAACATATTAGATATTTCATTTCTTCGAATGGGATTCGAACCCACAACCTGTAGCGCTTACAATCACATTTGGTGCCTCTGTGCCATGATTGACCTCTAAACATATATGTATAGGAAATTTAAATAAAAAATCATACCAGTGTCTATCTAACTTCAACACTACCCGTAATGCCCGTACTGCCCGTACTTGCCGTACCGCCGAGGTGCAAAGATCCAAACGGTAATAACGTGCGTACACAACAATAAATCTCATTCTATCGTTGGTCCAAGCATAAATAACAGTATAATTGCTATTTTCGCTATGTTACGTGATATATAGACTAGGTTTTACTGAATTTTACGCGGCAGCCATTTATCTATCAATAACTTAGAAATGAAAGCTGCGTATTTTAGCTGGTTATTAATTAGATTTTTGATGTTTTATGCATTATGCTTGAATTATAGAGACCAGTCGTGGCGCAGGGGCACAAAGCGTGACTGTAAATCCATCTTCCATCCATCCATTTCTTTGCAACTATAAATGCGACAGTCGCAGGTCAGGTCCCAATTGCGGGTTGAAATATTTCATATTTTCAATATTTCATATTTTTAATATTCCATCGCACGATCTGCTCTTATGTTCTGGCGACGAGGGAAACCGAGTGGTTTCCCTCGTCGGAACCGGCCGGTACGCAATGCCTCGAGAACTCAGCAGGAAGTAGGGATGTTAAATTTCGTAATGGGAAACTGTCTTATCATGCTGTTTGCAAGAAACAGCGTAAAGCTAATTTATTTTTGATTTAAAATATGTCTAAAATAAAATAAAATAAAAAAGCCTTTTATTTTTTGTTAAAAAATACAAAAAAGAATATGTCTTTTTTTTTAATCAACAATATTATTTTGTTTGCAAGAACCCCTTTTCAGGTGAAGGCCTCCTCCAATGCTTGCCAACGTTCTCTATTTTGAGCAATTTTAGTCCAAGAGTGACCAGCCAACCTAACTATCTCGTCTTGCCATCTTGCCCACAGGTCCTCTCCATGACGTCACCCTTTTCGTCCATCTCTCATCGTGCAGTCGCGCTACATGCCCGGCCCACTTCCATTGCAGTCGTAGTGACTGTTTGAGCGCGTCAGTCGCTTTAGTAATATTTCTTATGTTTGTGTGCCTTATTTTTTGTATTTTTCTTACATATAGCATACTGCGGTCCATTCCCCGTTGACATATTGTTATTTTGTTCCGTGTGTTCGAAGTAAATTTCGAACTCGAAATTTTCGAAATTTTAAAATATGTATACAAACAAGTAAATACTGGTGACAATCTTAGTAGTTGCAAATAAGCAGGTGCCACCACGTTAATTGTTTATGTATAAATGTTAATCGGCCTAAGGGATCGCGTTTGAGTGCTGGGAAAGTAAAATCCATTTGCATACTTATATGTTTCATATATTTTAATTTTATACATACGTAATATATGTATGTATAAGTTATATATATACATATTATACAAGGGGAACGTGCGTTTTACTACAAAGGGGTCCTAATGGAAACGAAGTGTCTTAACACTTGGTTCCTAGGTTTTTTTGTCTACTCTTCTATATGTTACATAGTGAAGCTGAAAGAAAAATGAATTTTTAAAAATATTTAGAGCGATCGTAGAGCATAGGGATAGTCGTATGATTGAAAACGCGATGTTGACTTTCACTTTTCCACTTTAGCAAAAGAAGCTAAGACTTATTAATAAAACGTATAAAAATTTGTACCCGCGTCTATAAGTATATATCTCTCCTAATATGTGTGGAATAACACTTTAAAAATGTTTAAAAGAAGAGACTGTGACAAATTTATGATACGTTACATTATTCTCCATGAAATAACGATCATATGTTGATTATTAAACCCATAAATGGAAAAAACATAACGTTAAAAATTTTCTCGAGGGATCAAATGAATAAAACAACTAATAACTAATTAATATAACAACCAATTCACTCAAATATCTCTAGGTATTTTATAGTTTAATCTACTAACAAAAAAGTAATAAAGAAATCAAAAATCTTAACAATAGTTCTCCAATATGGGATTAAAACTCACGACGTAATTAGAACATTACTTGTTAGTAACTTAAACCGTTTGAATTGATAAAAATTTTCTGCTCCTTATTGTTTAAGATTTTCACTTGTTTTAAAAACTATTTAATCTTTACTTCGTTAATATACCTTAATGTTAACGTTTAAGAACAAAATATAAAAAAATGTAGAAAAAATACAAAAATATATACTTGTCATACATTGCATTTAATGCTTTTAATATGTATATAACTGTTTGTATAAAAGACACTTGATATTGAGGCCGAGGTCAAGAGTTTGATTTCCGCTAAGAGCAACTGCTATTAGCCATTTCGATGTTTGTTCTGGGAAAACTAAACAATTAACTTTGCTTGCACATCAAGAGTGCAGGATATTAGGTGTTGTTTTGTTTATTTTAACATTTATACTAATATTATAAAGCTGAAGACTTTGATCGCGGCGTTGAGTTCTGCCACTCAACACGCAATACCTCCAGAATTCGGTAGAAAGTGGGGAACGGAGTGTCTTAACACTAGGTTGCTGCTGTGTGCGTGATACAGCGTGAAAGTGAAGACTTTGATCGAACGCGCCAATTTAAAGATACTACTGGCTGGAACTGGAAAAAATGTTTTTTCTTGAATAGTCCATTTGTCGAAAGAGGCTTTATTACATAAGGTTAATCATGTTGGATTTCCATCTTCCTACGCCGCCGACACGTTGAAAGTTAATATCACACTTGCTTATAAAACGACATCATACTTCTTGCTTAAAAATATATTCGTACGTCTATAATAAACATTTTGCTTAAAAATTGTTAATAAGCTTAGTAAGAGTATCTATTTCAGGACAATGATTTTTTTTCAGCTCCACGCTGTATCCCGCTTTTCGCAGGTTATCTGAGGGAATCTGATCACTTAGTGTTACAACACTTCCGTTCTCTACTTTCCGCCGAATTCTGGAAGCTTTGCGTGTTGAATGGTCACGCTTTGCTTCGTTATTAAAACAAGGAGAAAAAAATATTCATATTCATTTCTACGATCAAAAATCGAACTCACAACCTGGTAGATATTTTGAAAACCTATAGAAAAAATTGTTCTACCGAAATTCCATCGTATTGGACCTCGAAAAGTCAAACTGTCTTATTAGGGCTCAATGTTTACTTTTTCCATACAAACATTTTACGATACGTAGCAACTACGAGTAGATGAGCGCCGAACGGGATGGCGTTGCGCAAATTTCCAATACCCATACGCCTTTGAATGTATCGAAAAAAATATATCAATGTCAAATTCAATATGCCGACCCGCCATATTGTCTCGCTAGTGGAGCATAAACTTTCTTTATGCATACCATATATGCATACTATGAATATGCTTTGGCTTTATTTTGTCTTTTATCGGAAAATATTAAAATATTATAGATTTTAATCCATCGTGACGTAGTGATATGACTGTAAACGTGATGGTCGTGGGTACAATCTCCACTCAGAGATATTTGCTAATATTTAAATAATTGTTTTTTTTTACGATCTGGTAGACAAAGTGCTTTGACTTTAGCCATTTAACATGCAATGTGTCGAAAAAAAATTTTTGTGTTAAAAACAATCAGAAAGCCAGTCTTTTCTATCAATAGAGCCCACGTCACAAGAGCGTGTCCATGTGAAATACAACATTAATAGTTAAAGCTGCTATACGTTTTTAATAATTATAGCAGGATAGAAGGAAAGTATAGGTAATTAAAGGTAAATTTTTAGAACATTACGTCGTGAGTAGTGGAACTTAAAGCCATGCCTTGTCTTGTTATTAGAATAAGAAAATGAAAATATTCTTTCAATATTGTCTCAATATCTTTGATAACATTTATCTAACTGACCGTGATTTAGCTTTGTTTGCGCTAGATTTGGATGTACCTACTAACTCTACTTTTCTAACTTTAATTACTCAGAGCTAAGACAACTTCGATAGAGACAGACAGTCTAGGGACAGACAATCTGCTTGTCTAAAATACGCATTAGTCACATTTTTGTTTGTGTGCTATAGTACTCTCATTTTGGAGCTATACTACATAATCTTATTACTTTTAAACAATTTGAAATTGATATTCTACACATAGGAAAGAAAAATTTGAACGTAGCGGGACTAGAAACCGACCAGGAGGCGCGGGTTCGAGTCCCGCTACGTTCAAATTCTTGTACGTTTTCTAAATAAGTATCTTATTACTTTTCCCAATTATAATATATACATATATATGTATATATCTATCCCAAATAATAATAGCATTTAATTTTTTTCCAGATTGCGGTGCACATCGAGACCCAGGTAATATTCATTTCGAACTTTTTCCAACTTTAAAATTGCAGTGGCGTCGGCGCATTAAATTGCCCCTCCCACCCGGTTTCCCGTTAACTTTGCTTTGTGCGGCCCCCGTGGCCGTGTGGCGAACTTTGCATTTCATTGTGCGCCTCGTTTTACGAAAGAAATAAACCTAACTAGTGAACTTCTACTTTTCTAGCGCTGCTTACCAGTTGGTTACGTTTTCTGTCTTTCTGGAATCAGATGCATGTAGATACTAAAATAAAAATAACGATTTTAATAAAATAGATACATATCATATTAAGGACGTCGTCGCGCAAGGGCACAAGCGTGCGACTGTAAACTTAACGTCGCGGTTTTGACTTTTTTCTGGGGAACAAAATATTCGATATTTTTATATCTTAGCTCTAGTAAAGGGGCAAAGATCTCGGTGCCTTGCCGAGACCTAGCAAATGCCGAGAATTCGGTGAAAAGTGGAGATTAGAAGTGTCTTAATGAAAAGGGAGTGTCTCAACTACTACTACTACTACTACTATGTTCACAAGTATTAATGCCTACCCTGATCTGTGCGTGATACAGCGTGAAGCTGAAAAAATATGGCCACGGAAGTTAACACCTTACTTTCACTGACTGCCACATCAAGAAAATATAAATAATTTGATTATAATCGAACCGACTGAAGATTGTACCCACAATTATCGCATTTACACTAAAGTACATGACCAGTATAATTTGGTAATATTTTAACATTTGTAAACAGTATTATTACAACAGTATATTTTGTATATTTATTGATATTTATGTATTATTACGTGTATTGGGAAGTAATTGTACCAATTGATAAAATATTTTCCCGTTTCCCAAAAAACTTTCTCCATATGAACTCAATAGACGTTTATTACCCACCGATCGATCTTAACACCGAGTGCGTTGGTCTTACGGGAAAATTCGTTTTAAAAATACGTACCCATAAATATAACCCAAATGAATAATATCACGAGCAAGTAAGGTGGGAATTGCGTACATAATAAATAGACACGCCATTTTTCGTTGACAGTGCAAACGCGAAATATTCTAAAACTCTGGTAGATATCTCTCCACTCTCACTCGGGTTTTAAGCGTCTACTGGATATAAATTATATCAAAGCTACATATTTTGGAAAGAATTTACTTAAACTTTTAACATACTTTCGACTCTACAGTTTTTGTATAAGGTTTATTTTGCAACGATAACCCAAAGTGCAGCTCTCAGTGGAACAACACAAAGTGCATGCATTTTATAGTTTAGCAGAAATGAAATGAATCAAGATGGCTGAAAATATGACAAATCTTGGTTTTTATTTCTTTCGACGACGTTGCAGATTTTGTTGCAATGATTCTTAAAACGATAGTTAACTTAAGAATTCTGATTGTTTCTCAACGATGCAATGGTTCTTGAGACATCTCTATTTCTTCATCATTTCGTTAAAAGGCATTTTCTTTTTCACGTTATATTTTAGCGCTTAAGGCTGTATCCCGTTGCATGGTATGCAAAAGATAATTTCATTTAAGACATTCCGTTCCTCACGCATTGACTAATTATCCAGACATTACAGATTGAGTGGCAAAACTTAACGCTGCGCTGTGTCTCATTATCAGAACATTAACATGAAAATAACTTATTTCCCTGCCCCGGAATTAAACCTACAACCATCCCCTTTACAGTCAGACGCTATGACGTATTATATGTAGTAACAAATAAACATTTTTTTGAACACTAGCAAAAGTGACGTTCAATGTGTTAATAATCAGTTTACGAGGCAGTCATTTTTTTATGACAACACCTTTTGTGTTTAGTTAAGATCGTACTTATGTATTTAAAATGGTGTGTTAATTTGTGGGCACATATGTATGTATATGTTTAAATTTAAGAAAATTACAATAGCTTCACGCTGTTTCCCTTTTATAACAGGGAAGGCAGACGGGACACGTACAACACGATAAATTAAAATTAACTGTATATTAATAATAATAATCTACTAAATAGTTAAGACAATTTCAATCAGTATTGTACGTTATATAGCAAAAGTGGCAAAACTCTTAGCGGAGTGGGAAAAGATGGCGTAAGTGTGTTTGTTATATGATTGTAATTTTAAATTTTATAATATAGCCCAATTTTCGAAATATTGCATGTTGAGTGGTGGTCTATTATATATATGAATTTACTATCATGTTTTTCTATATATATAGAAAATGATAACCATTCGTCCTTCTAAATGGAAATCGAACTAACAACGACAGTGTTTATAAATAGACAGTGTGCCACCACCCCACGAGGACCTTATTAAATTAATTATAATAAAGTCCAGTTTATTACAGACAACATTTTAATTAATCTCACCAATTATAAAAATTAAGATGCTAATGACAGAACTGAAAATAGAAAATATGTAAAACGTTCCCAAAGCCCCCTCCACGAACTCGTGACAACTGATGACAACTGATGACAAAGTAGATAGATGACATAATGACGCTAGCGACAGTATAATTTGGCTGGATTGTAATTGCGTATTTTGTAAGGTTTGAGACACGGCGGTCGTTACTATGGTTTCACGTTTCTATGTTTTACTGCAGCCATTGTCGTTCTAACTGTGTCTATGAAAGTTTGCAATTATTATTTCTTATCGATGGCTTCTTTTGATAACAGAGTGGGAAAATGGAAATATATCATTCTTCGAGTGGGAATGGAACATATAATCTTCTCGTTTACAGTCAGATATTGTACATATTGCACCTTCAGATTTATAGTGTAAACCTAATCGAAAAACCATGAGATTTTGTCAGAAATTGACCTAAAACGACGACTTAAAACGACGCTGTACACAACAGGGTAGGCAGAGAGAACTTAGAATTAAGACACTTGGTTCAATTCACATAAGTGGGGAACAAGGTCAATTTGTGACAAAAACTCAAAGTCATGGTTTTTTTTGATCACGTCACTAATAATAATTCTAAAGGTGCGATATTGTTTTATATCCTCGATCTTGAAACAAGACAAAGAGCAAACATGATTTGCGCGACTCAATAGGCAGTGTTTCACAAACTAGATGAAACGGATGAAATACAACACCTCCAACTAACGGAAGTTGACAGAAGGTTTCCTCTACCACCGCTACCTTCAGAGTTGGGCTAAACAAACGAATAAATTAAAGATTGAGTACCCACAAACTATCTACCTACTTTTGATAACATAACGTTGATAACGTTATATATTATCAAAATGTTATCAAAAGGTCATCAATTTGTAACTATAAAGCAAACAAATTGAAGACACACTCGACGAGCGAAACAAAGTTCGAACAAAGGCCTAAGGTTGAGAATTAACGAGTGCCATTACAAATTGGTCGGATTACCCTATATCGCGCTGTGCTTGCTAACGCTAATAAATATTGCTTAACTGTGCCTGGTATTATGCCTTGGGCTTGGCAGCGCCAGCTCTACGCTGCATATGACTCTTAGTTTATTAAGAGATTATTGCTAGGATATAAAGGATATTATGAAATCAAATAGCTTTGACGCCATCATTGCGCAGTGGTGCAGAAAATGGACGTCTGAATGTAAACACGGCTGTTGTACGAGTACTGTTCTCGTTCGGAGGAATGAGTTATATTAGAGTCTTGCAATGTCTCAAAGATCAGTTGTAAATTACAATAGTGAGTGTTAAGCATATTGTCTCCCTACCTATTTGCAGAAAAAATTCTGACGCAAAGCAATTTTTTTTTGAGAGAATATTTATAGTATATGTGTGGCAACACCAAATTTAATTTTTTGAGAGAATATTTATAGTATATGTGTGGCAACACCAAAATTCTAATTTCTTAGTTGTTTTTTTGCGCATTGGTGCAGAAACTTAACGTTAGTCTTCTCCGTGTGTTATCTATAGAACGTGCCATTGACGAAAAGATTATGTGCTCAACTGCCATTCTCGAAACAAATATAAATGTCTTAAGTTTTGAAGAACTCGGCGGCGAAAGTGGGGAAAAGAAGTGTCTTTAATGGGAACGGAGTGTCTTAATATTTGGGGTTCCTAGATTCCCGAGAACCTGGGAATCTATTAGCCTACCTAGCCTACCCGCCTATCTACGTATAAACGCAGCGTGAAGCTCAGAAAAAATAAAATAAATGGTTCTTAAAAAAATGTAAAGTAAGAAAAACATACATCATTTCTCACTGTAATCACACAAAACGCAGCATTATACCGCAGATTCTGCCATTCAGCCAATGTCAAAAGTCATAAAGCATGGTGTTAGTAGTTACTACTAAGTGGTGGTCTTCTCTGGTCCCCCAAAATAAGAATAATTAACTTACAAACCCGAAGGTCGTCTCTCTGCGACTGTTGTGAGTTCGGTTCCCACTCGGGAAAATGTATTATTATGTATTCTCCGCTCTGGTAACCAGGCAAAGTGCGGCTTTGACTTCCGCCACTTACCTCGCAATGCCTCGAAATTCGATGAAAAGAGGGGAACGGAGGATCTTAACCTGCCTTTCTGAACACGGGATACAGCGTGAAGCTAAAAAAAGGCCTTATATAAATATTTATACAAGTACACACACAAAATATAAATTTATACTATTTTGCGAAAAAGGATATTATTATACTCAATTAATTTTTTCACAGGGTTCACAATTGCCATAAAGACGTGTACGCAGAGCAATCAGCTTCTTAGAACGTTTATTAAAGCGAGCAATAAAATAAAACTTGAGACGAATCTTCACGAATTTGCATTTTATCAGCCGAAGAATACAACTTTCTTGGTGGACGGCTTTATGCTAGAAGGAAGGAATAGTTAAATTTTTAATAAAAATAATATCTTCGTTATAGAATAAATAAATATCAATTATTAGTCAGTTACAAGGACTTACACTGTACTTACACACTGACTTACTGCTGTTAAAGCTAACTCTTGAAATGTTGTCACTTAATGCAACAAAAAATCATTGAAACACGGTTAACAAATAGCTGAAAATCCTCATAAAGAAGGTAAACTATATATTTAGATACGTGGAGAATGGAGTGTCTTAACACTAAACACCTCTGCCTACCTTGCTATAGCATACAAAGTGAAGTTATAAAAAAAAAGGAAACACAATCATTCTACATAACGCCGTCCCCGCACCTACACCTTCTATGATAACAATTTTCTCTCCGTTTTTATCCCTTTTTTATTACAGCTACGACAAGTCCTCGATTGTTGCGGGACTACGCTACGAATTATTTTATATTTTTCCATTACCAAGAAAATGAACGTACGCAAATATTACTTTATATTGATTTAAACGTCATTTGTTTTTGAATTATAAGAAATAATGACTTCTTTCAGAAATTTGTGGTGATTTCTGATTTGTGGTGTTTTATTATAAAGGGCATTGGCGAGTTAATCTGGATTTGCCTAATTGTTCATAGAATCACATTGCATACTGTATCAAGGATGCTTTCTTGATTGTCGAGATAAACTTTAACATACAATTTTTACCTGTGGCTTCGTTGGCGTACTAAAATAAAAAATGTTAAGACTTCTATGGCACATTCTAAATGCTCGAGAGAACTCTGACCGCAGGTACAATGGGTTACATCGAAACAGTGTAATATAGCCAAATAGCTTAACTCGATTTTATAAACTATAAAAAATATTTAAATTCGAATCAACACTCTAGTGATTATACCGCGATATAGTGATAATACCCCTTTATTAAAAAAATTTAGATTTGGATAACAAAATAAAACGTCTCCTATCCAATAAAATGATAGAAAAAATGTAAATAGTCCCGAATAGAATTTGAAGTAGCAACCAATGTAAAGTGAGATACGATCTAACTCTAAACTTAAAGGTATATACATTATAGCATAATCTTCATACTATCCCATTCCTTACCACCCTGTAATGGTCTGCACTGCATATAAGGTTTCCGGACCCTTGATCTTCCATTATTTAGAAATTCCAATTTTCTCGTATTACGTAGCTCCTACGCAAATTAATACTAGAACCATAATGAGTACGATAAAACAATCCAGCCATTAGGGCGTAGTGTATGTTTGCCTTCACCCTGTAAAATGTAGCGCGGCCTTTTAAATATATAGGTTGGTGGAACTGAATGTGTTCATTATCTTATAGAATAGGCTTGTTACACTGTTAGGCAATAATTTAGTTAATGTGGTGTTGATATATCTGGTACGGTGGGTATACGAGTATTTGATCGTTTTAGGTTTGATTTATACGGACGAAAATATCGTCAAAACAGTATTTTCTTATCTGTTTTTAAGTTAATAAAAACAAAATCAACAAAAACACAAGCCTTGTACATTATTATTAATAAAACACAGCGCTCACATCAACCATTCACGTTAACAAAGCGTAAGTATATAATAAATCGTCTGCCAAAATCACTTCAAGCCTCGTCCAAATCGCAATTGTCTGAAGAAATAGTAAAGAACGATAAATTTGATAAAGAAGCAATATGGCGTGCTCGAAGGCTGGTAATAGGCAATTTTCGACATCCAATCCCCGCACAATGGCAGTAGATTTAAATATTTCAAACGGCCTTTTGGTTTTCACTGAGAAGTGCTCTCATTGCGATGCTTTGACGTTTCACTCGATACGCTGAACGCTAGGTAGATAGATCGTTAAATATTTGATTGAGATCGAGTTTTAAAGGAGGTTTTGTAAGGAGTTTTATTATAGATTTATTATTTATTTATATTTTAGTCAATAAGTTTTATATTTGAGATGCAAAAATGAAAAACAAAAACGAATGATTAGATACAATATTAATCTAAATATTGTTTTTGTAGTATATTGAAAAATTAACTAAAATGTGTCTTGTCTCATACTCGTCAATAATTTTTTTTAGCTTCACGCTGTGTTGAGCAGAGAAAAAGAATATAGAGTTAAGATACTTCATTCCTTATTTTCTGCACAATTTTCGACACATTGCGTATTTATGGCTAAACTCACCGCTTTGTTTCGTAACCAGAGCAAAGACATGAAAATAATTTATTCGCTCGAGTCAAAATCGAACCCAAAACATTTTTATACATAATACTATATATAATCTTAACCAAATAAAATTCTCTATAAAAACAATTTAGTATTTGTAGTTTAGAAATTGTTTTCATAGGTTTAGATGAATGATTATCCCAATTTGCTATTTCATTTAAATAGTACAACAACACAAATGATTTATATTTTTTAAGAAAACAGATATTTACGCTTATAGGTAAGTATTATACAATTTTACAAAAGTATAGTTCTTTCCGGAACTGCGGGGAACAAATCTTAAAAATTGTTAAAATAATTCATTTTTATTTTCATAAAAAATAGAATATAAATAGAAATATCTTCAGTTCCATTCGTCTTTGTATTAAAATATACAAAAAAAAACACACGCCGCTAAAATCTGTAAATCGTATAAATATGAAACTGAGTATTTTCCACTACCGTAAATAGGTTAAAAACGTCCCTATTTCGCGTCGCATTGTCTGAAATTAATTTTCCTTTTCCGCTCGATGCATCTTTTATGAGATAGTGGGAACAAAAGTGAGGGAAAAAATAAAAATAAGTACTTTTAATAAGTGACGTGGATTTTGTCGAACTATTTTGTGTAATTGGGGCCATTTTTTTTCGTTGGTCTTTTTTTCGTTGTAACATTTTCATTATAGGCCTTGTTGTTTATTTTGTTTTGTCTTGAACGGTGGTTTTTATTTTTTTTTTTTTGGAGGAGGAATAAATTATAGTAGGTAAAAAATATTTTTTTCTTAAGTTTTACGCTTTATTCCACAAGGTAGGCAGACAGAACCTGGGAACCTAGCGATAAGATATTTCGTTTTATTGCCCAAATGCGTTAAGTGGCTGAAATTATCGCCACGCGTTTCCCCGTTACCTTTTGGTAACGTTTTTTACCAAATTAAGTATTTCATTTCCAAGTGTGGTAATCAAACCTACAACCTGACGTGCTTACAGTCGCACGCTTGTGCCACTGCGTCACAACTCTGTATTTCGTCTCTCCA
>DWAN01003760.1:0-12981 GCA_018230445.1 Heliconius hewitsoni
TTGTGACTCCGATCCTCACTCGTGAGAATGACTATATTTAAATTAATTAATTTCCCCACTTTGATAGACAAAATGTGGTGTTAAGTTCCGCCAATTCACATGATATGCCTCAAGAATTAAGAGGAAATTGGACAAAAAAGGAAGGTCGTATCACAGGCTTATATCTTGTTATACGGGAAAAAACGTGAAACATAATATATTATACAAAATCAATAATTAAACAAATCAAATTAAAACAAATCAAGTTAAATTCAAAATAACTTACTTAAATACATTAATTACAACTAAAACACAGTGTTCTATTAAAAGCTAACACGAAGATAATACAGATCGATTCATATTATTTATTTACAACCGACAATGTCCCCTAACTCATAAATGAGCTAGAAACGTTTAATTTTACTACTAAATTCCCAGTGGGATAACCACTTTATAAGGATTTGAAAGGTTGTGAGTTCAATTCCTACTCGGGGACGAATTATTTTCATATTTACACTCTAATTCCAATGCATACGTAAAGTTTTGCCATTAAATTCACAATGCCTGGAATTTTAGTGGAAGAGGAGAAAGGAGTGTCCTGCTTGAACACTCAATTCTTTCCACCTACGCTGTTATATGCAGGATAAAGCGTGAAGCTGAAACATAATCAATTTAAAATTTATCATTTTTTTCTATGCAAATTATGTATATGTATGTTTATTATATGCCGCATTGTGCATAAAAGAGCCTAGCCTAGTATGTAATAAGCCACTGTGTTCTTCTCTTTGTGCTCGTTTTAGTTGTATATTATGTGGCGCCGTTTTTTCAAATAGACCATAAAAAGAACGAATTTTAAGTAAAAAAAATAGATGTATATGGAAAACAAATAATAACCGTCGCGTGGTTAAACCGTTTCCAAATGGACAGTCTCCCAATATGTTATGATAGCTTCGACCTTAAAATGAAAAAAAATCAGCCCCATGTTGTATCTCACATAAAGCACGGTAGGCAGAGGGAACCTAGTATTAAGACACTCCGTTCCGCACTCTCCGCTGAATTTTTCGAGACACTGCGTGTTGAGTGGCGGATTTCACGCGGGGCTTTTGCCTTGAATGATGAAAATGAAAATATTAACAAATAACAATTCATTCTCCCAAGTGGAGATAGAACCCATAATCGTCGCGTTACAGTCACGAAATTATAATTAAATAAAAAATATATAATCGTTTTAATTTTCGCCTAAAACATTAACAGCATTCTAAAATAATAGCGACTTCACCTTTGAAATACGTTAAAACATCATTATTACAAGAATAACGGGGTGTGTTGATATTAATTTTCTTCTGCCAACCCTGCTATATGCGGGATAGAGCGTGAAACTATTTATTGAAAATTTTCATTAAAAATTTTTTGTATACCAATTACAAAATTAATATTTTTGTTAAATAAATTAATGTATCTACACACATTTTATAATATTTTAACAGGAGTCCCTTTAGATTTACGGAAAAAACCTCCTTTATAGAAATGATTTAATCATATGAAATATTGCCGGCGTTAAGTTCCACCCCTCAACTCAACAAAAATGTCCCGAAAATGGGACGGAAATCAGAGGACGGAGTTTTTTTACATAAGGCTTCCTCTGCCTACCCTGCTATATATGGAATACGGCTTTAAGCTATAAAAAAAACAAATATTTATATAGATTATGTTTTAGAGCTTAAAATACAAAATTTTGAACTACCTAACGATTGAAGAGAAGACAGTACTCCGCACTTCATAGGTTCCCATCGCGTTGCAGCAGTGCCTGGGAAGTAGACCCAAGTGAAGCCTACACTTGGATCCAAAGGGGGCCTCTTTAAATTCTTAATAACGTTCATTTCCACTATCCGAGATCCTCTCCACCAACACCAGATATGAAATGGTTCTAGATTCTACTGGCGGAACACGCCTTCGAAATACAAAAAAATTAAATGTAGATATACTGCGTTCCTCACGCAACATTTCTGAAAAAAAAAAGACTAAGTAAAATACTTCACAAATTATCATTTCTAGTGTATACGTACACAATATCACAATATGTGAGCCTTAAATTGTTGACTGATCCCTAATAAACGTATCAAAACGCCGGCCGTTTAAAAATATAAATTTACAAAATGCAGCGTAGAGTTCCGCCACTCTTGAAATTCTCGAAAATTAAATATATTTATGCTAGGTTTAATTCGCTTAATCTGTTACCTTTGCAGGATACAGCTAGAAACCAATCACTTCTTTTATCTTCATTTTTCACATTTATTGATAATCTTTGTAAAGAAAATTTATCTACTCAACATTCTACATTTTCCGTTTCTGTTAAAGTTATTACAAACTGGTTAAGACAATTAGTTTGAAATATATAGCATTAACATTTTCATGAAATTTACTCTAACAACCCGTTCAATAAATGTACTACTTAAGCCATAGTGTAAGATGGACAGCATCTATCTGTAAGCATGATAGTTGTCAGTTCGTTTCTTTTTTTGGGTAATTAACTGAAAGACAAAGCGCGGCGTCAAGTTGCATCACACCCGTAAAAATAAAGTGACTAGACATTCTCCTCGTCTACCCTAATATACTGGATAGAGCGGGAAAAAAATAATATTTCTTTATAAACAAAATACTTGAATTGTTGAATCATGTTTGAACAAAAGACGTTCTTACCAAATAAAGGTATATCCAAAATGGCAAATTTCAATAGGATCGACGTTTAGTCACTTTGTAATGGGCTGAGTGTACCAGTTTATTTATAGAAGCCTATAGAATAATTGAGTTTAGTGCACTAATGATAAATATATATGGATGTCCTTCTTTATTTGTTGTAAAAATTAGATATTTTTAGCTACACGCAGTATTTAGGGAGGTAGGCCTAGGGAATTTAGTGTTAAGACACTGCTTTGTTTACATTTTCACCAAAAATTGGCGGAATCCAACGCTGTGTTTTATCTTACCAAAAGTAATGGAAATCAATTTGGTTAAATATTTTAAAACGTTTCATCTCACTGTACCTTTTACCTAGGATAATTAATAATTTTCTCTAAATTTTATTAACAGTTATGAAAACAGTATTAAGACACGGTTAATATTGTATTTTTAAACCATATTGTCTTTTCATGAAATAGCATAGGTATTAGTAAAAATAGTGTGTTTTTCATGATAGTAGAATTAGCACAAATCATTTCAAGTTTTAGATGTTATATGTTCTATATCTAATTGTATATCAAATTGTTATATAATAACAAAAAAGTTGTATCTGTTTTTTTTAGCTTTATACTGTATTCAGCACATATAGCGGGGTAGGCAGAGGGAACCTGGGAATCTAGTGTTCTTGTTCCCTGCTTTCTGCCGAATTCTCGGGACATTGCGTGTTGAGTGAAAGAAGGTAACGCCGCGTGTTACCTCATCGAGTAGCATTCGAACCAACGACAAAACATATTAGACTTGATAAAAGAAAATGCGAATAAATAAAGATAAAACTACTTACTTTCTTACTTACATTCTTCTTAAAGTAAAGTATGAAAATCGATATTTAAAAAAATTGTATAACAAGTTAAAAAGAAGTTAAGAATAATCGGATAATACAGAGTAAATTCCATCTAACGAGTAATTCAAATATTTTTTATTTAGTAGAGTCACTGACAAAGGCTTTGACAAAATTCCTCCACTCAACACAGTGCCTCCAGAATTAGGGGAGGGGAGTGTCTTACACTAGGGAGCGGAGTGTCTACCCTGCTACTGCGAAAACAGAATTAAACTGGAAAAAAAATGTTTTAAACGAGAAAACTCTATTTACATACAAAAACTACACATCCGATTAAAATTTTCTCAAGCACTAATGAATAAATTTGATTTTATTACCAAAATACGTTACTATTCCCGTCTTAGTGAACTTCAAGTAAATTTATTTATATGCGTGTATTTATTAGTTAAATAATCAATTATATGCACAACTACCTAATAAAGGCTATCGGTTAAAAAGAAAATGTTTAACGTCTTTATAAGAAACGAACATGTTTCGTTGGAAGTCTAAAAGGAAAGGTTTTCTTTACCGCTTTTGACAAATTTACATTAAAAATGTTTGTATTAGCATATAATTAAAATTTTTAATTTGATTGATTTTCTGGTTTTCCTTTTTTTTTAATGTTAAATCAGGTTTTGTATTATTTTGGATATGCAAAGAGAATATTGTGTAATTTAGTCGGAACTTGAGTTCTTGTCGTTTAAAAGACATTTGTTTTGATAAGGTATTTTAAGCCTCACACTGAATTAGGTCACAAGTCACTGCTACCGCGTTGAGCTGGTCTCCCTGAAACGCTACCTTCACAGTACAGTATTTATTTTCTATATTCTACAGGCTATCGTGGTACCTGTAAAAGCGATAGAAATGAGTTAAATATTTTCATTTCCCCGCTTCAGCACGAAGCGCCGCGTTGAGTTCCACTAATAAACCCATAATGTCTCAAAAAATTAGGCAGCAATTGAGTAACGGAATGGCATAACACAACGTTTCTTTTCTCTATCCTACTATATGCGTGATATAGTCTTACCAAAACAGCGTGGTATAAAGCGTGAAGCTGATAAATGAAATAAACAAGTATTAAACGTCAAAAATTATATTATTAGTTTCGAGTAAATAATTAATATTCACATATACCTAATTAAATGCGGCCATTACATTTTCATTAAAGTAAGACATCTCAATCGCAACAATAAGTGCGCGGCGCAATTATTTCCACTACAATTAGACGCCATGTTGACGTATTGACGTTTGTCATAACAGCCGCCATTTTTATTTATTTATTTTTTTAATGTGGACTTGCGTTTTCGATTCGGCGGCCTAATGTGGAGGTTTAATTATATTTGTATAATATATGTTTTTATTTATATACTGTCTATGTACCTATGTTTAATAGGTGATAAATTTATAAAAGAACCGGTATGACATTCATTAAAAAGACACACGTAATGAAATGTTCTTCCTTACGTTATCTATAAAAGATTTTTAAGATTTTAGAAAAAATTCGTTACGGCCAGTGTTGATATGTCAAAACTTGTGAAATGCGATTAATTGCTCGTTAAAGTTAAAAATCGGTTTTCGTACCGTAAAATTTATAAATATGTTTATTTTCTATGCTTTCTCTTCTGACCTACAAATATTTGAAAAAAAAAAATAACAGCAGTTCATGTTTCCAATTTCAAGTAAAATATTGAGACGTTCGTATATATTTTTTAATATTTATTTGAAAAGTATATGGACGTAAACACGTGGCACAGTGGGACAGCATCTAGCGTAAATTATGGTTGTGGTATTTGATGAATGAATGAAGATGCTGAAAAATGTAAGTATAATGTTTTCCGTTTTGAGAAGGCAGAGCGCAGCGTTACGTTCCTCAATTAATATAAAATGTCTCCAATTATAAGGTAAAGTAGCGAATTGAACTAGCGTTTTAACGTTAAATTTCCTCTGTATTTTGTTCTCCACAAATAATCATTTTCGAATTAAAATCGAACCCATTACAGTAGCAGGTCCAATGTGCTTAACAAAAAAATTCGACAATATCGCATTTTATACGACTGTATTAGAGCGATATTTTAGTTTTTTTTCGGTGTGCAATCATAAAACGTAATGAGTAAAGAATATGTGTTTTTGTGTACTAGATACTCGATGGTTATCTCACGCGATGTGCAGTATATAACTCGTCTATAGTAGTTGCGTATTTAGGTTCAAATTAATTATATTATATTTCTGTTAGAAATGGTTTAGATTTTGGCCTCGCGCTGTATCTTGCACATAGCAGGGTAAGCACTCTGTTCCCATAAGATATTTCCGTTCTCCAATTTCCGTCGAATTTTGGAAGCATTGTTTAAGCGCAACTCAACGCCGCACAAGTGATACCTAGATGACTTGTTGCAACAGCGTCTGACTGTACATATGACAATTGGTTTCAATTTCCACTCGGTGAAATCAATTATTTGCCTTTTTATGCGCTAGTAACAAAATGGTGCCACGTTGTGTAACGGTACGAAAAGTCTGGAAAACTTAACATTAGGTTCCTCTACTTAACCAGCTAAGCGAAAAAAAAACGTGCGCTCCATTCCTGCTGTTGCTTTCACTTGTCCTAAAAAACCTATAGATTTCTAAAGTCTATATAAAAAAAATATCCTATAAATAGATTTGTATCCAGAGCTATCGTGTTCATTCACAAAGTCAGTAATCAAAGATAAAATATTTTCCTTTTGCATACAAAAAATCCGTTAGACTCTTATTAAAGTGAAATCCTACATCGGATACGTCGTCGCTTATCTAAAATCCTATCGAGATTAGAAATTATTTGTATTAAAGTGAATAGAAAGTGAAAATTTTATTTATATCTTATACTAACAATTTACTGTTAACGCGATGGTTGTACGTTCGATGTCTACTCGGGGGGAATGAATTATTTAATTTTCAGACGAAGTGCGGCGTTTATATCCTGCGTTTAACACGAAATTTCTCTAAAATTGGCGAAGTGTGTTGACATTATCCCCCGAATTGACTTTAAGTGAAACAAACTATTTTAGGAAGAATAAAAAAATGTAGGTATACATCCTACTCATTACAATAATAAACACATCTAGGTATTCTTCTTACTAAATTGCAATTTTTTCACAACTCAACCTACAATGTTTTGAAATGATTTAGAGTTAAAGTTTATCTTTTTGTCTTCTAGGTAAAAATATATTAGGTTCTTTCTGTCTATTTAGCTATATGAGACTGAACTCAGAGCCATTGCATGTACAATGTAACAGTTTTCAATTACGCCATGACAGTTTCTTAATAAAATTCTCACATTAATTCAAAAGTAAAAAAGTTTTTTGCGTAATATAAAAATTAAAATTATGGACTTAAAGTCATAGTCAATAACTTTCGTGCAGCTGCACACGATAAAATGATATTATCAGATAATACTTTAAATTATATCTTCACTCGAGTTCGTATAAATTTTCAAAATATAAAGTTACATAATTTATTCGAATTTTAGTTAATTATTTATTATGAGAAAGGGTGAAATGGAGAGATTAATCTCTTTTTTTTAGTTCACCTTGTATCCTGCGTAAGCAGACTCAGAGTGACCCTATGTTAAGACAGGTTCACTAGTCGCCCAATTTGGTATGAAAATAATTAATTCCCACTACCCCATTACTGGGAATCGAATTCACAACCCTCGCGCTTACAGTCAAACATGACACTTCGCGGTCTTAAGTTTATATATACAATATTTGCCCCAAACTCAATTCGAATCCACAACTATCTCTAATCAACACATTTTATCACCCCACGAGATGTTAATTAGTTATTTTTTTAAATAACCAAAAGATATACTCAACAGATAAAACAAGAAACATGATAAATTAAGCGAAATGTCATCAATCGTAATAATTGTCAAAAGTTTTTGTTGTATCAGACACGCCCACTTTAATTTAGACGTTTGTTTTGATGTTGCTTTTTTTATTTTCTTTATACTATCGATTTTTTCACATGCAGTAAAAAAAATATAATCTTAATAGTAAGTAAAAGACACTCTGTTCTTCATTTTTCTTTTATGAAAATCGAGCATTGGATACTAAAAGTACCTAATTTGACGTCGCACGTTTTGCGTGCACTTTTCCTCGTGCCTATTTCCTTAGGAATTTCGTTTCCTTAGTTTCCTACCTTAATATCAAGTTTCCAAGTTTTTAGCTGTATCCCGCACATAGTAAGGTAGAGAGAACAAGGGAACCTATTGTAGAGACACTCCGTTTACATTAAGACACTTCCGTTCCCTATTTTCCGCCGAATTCTCGTCTCGTTGAGTGTTGAGTAGCAGCAAAACTGCACTGTGTGCAGCGTTGAGTTATCAGAGCGAGGAAATAAAAATAATAAAATATTTTATTCCCCCCAGTGAGATCGAACACACAACCGTCGCGTTCACAATGACTGCGCCACGAAGCGTTTCCTTTCAAAGTATTACTATCAACGCAATGGAAATAGAACAGAAATATATTTAAATTAATTTCATGTTCCTACTTTGGCAAGAAAACACGGCGTTGAGTTCCGCTACTCAACACGCATTGCCTAGTAATTAGGTGAAAAGTAGAGAACTGTATATATCGACCAGCAATCCCTCTGCCTATCATGCGGGAATAATAAAAAAAATGAACATAAATTTAAATTATACTGTAAGTAATAGCAAATGAATAAAGATCCATCTTTATCAGTCAACAGTAGGATTGTAATACATTAATCATATCGGTAGAAATTGTCTAACAATAATAATATATTGGATGGAATTAAGTTTTTCTTGTATTGAGGCCGTCGTGGCGCAGTGGCTTGGCGTCTGACTGTTAACGCCATGGTTGTGAGTTCGATTTCCAGTCGGGTAAATGAAATATTTTCACTTATTCACTCGGGTGACGGTAAGGTGTGGTAATATTTCACTTAGTAAACAATGATTTTGGCGTTTCTTACCTTTATCCATGTAATTAAGGCTATTGAAAGCTTAATAAATGCTTGAACAACCGTGATAGTTGCGGTTTCATTTTTAATTTAGTGCAAAAATTAATACTTTAAGGCGTTTTTTTAAAATGCAAAAAAAGTAAGTTGTTAGAATCAATCATCTAGTACTTGTCATTATTTCCTAAAATACGCTTTACTTATAAGTGTGACGCAACAATATAGCAGGTAGAGGAAAAAGAAGAGAGAAAGAGAGTTCCGACCTCTAATTTACCTTTATCTTCAAAAAAAAAACTGAATTAAAAAACTAAAATTAAATCCTAAACATAATAATGTCTAAATAAACTAACATTTCTATAATAACATAATCGTTCGCTTATTAGACACACCGTCGCTATATATCCTCATAATATCTAAAGTGAAGACACTGTTATGACATTTCCCGCGCAACAAGTGGCGGCCATTACGCCGTAACTGTCACTGTCAATAACAGCTAACTCAAAATGGCCGCGACACGCGACTGTACAGCCAATTGTAATTATAAGTTTAGTATTTGTTAAATTATAGGTTTCATCTAGTTATTTTAAGTTAATTGTGAGAAATTATTATTTCTTAGTCGTAGTTGTAAATGAGCTACCGCGTTCTATTGAATAGAAGGAATAAGTCAACCCAACTTCTTTTTAATTATTACAAATATATTATTAGATTTTTAATCTGTCTATTAAATTTACTAAAAAGAAATAAGCATTCTCAATTAGAGAGTACAAAATAAATAGACATCGTTTAGCCAATATATATTATTCATTTCAAAGTAAAATTCCTAGCGTTTTAATAGTGACAAATAGCTTGACATTTAGATTTATATGAGGACAATTTAACTAGCTAGCCGTTAATATAAACAAACATAATATAATCAAGTATTTTTACTAAAGAGATTGGATTACAAATTGCAGTAGACATTTAAAACGTTTTATACGTACTTCATTGTTGGTGAGGGATCAAATTTAGTGTTATATCACTTCGTTCTTTATCACATAGTCATTTTTAGATACTTGATTGTAAATCTCAAAATAAGTCTATAGAGAAATATATTTAGTTTTATTTGATTTTCACATTATACACAGCGCAGCATTATATTAAGCACAGGGACACAAGTGGGTGATGACAGGGACACATGACGGGTTGATTTTCTTCGCTCTACTAACAAGACAAAGCGCGGAGTTGAGTTCCGCCACTAAACACACAATGCTTCCAGAATTCGGCGGAAAGTGGGGAACAAAAGTGTCTTTATGAGAAAGGAATATCTTAACAGTAGGTTCTCAAGTTCCCTCTGCTTACCATGCTGTGGCGAGATATAGGGTGAAGAGAGACATATGTATCTATTTATTTTTATATAAATTTCAAACTTTATCCTACATAAAGTAGAATAGGCAGACAAAACCTCAACACTAGTTAAGCTACTCCCTTCTCCACTCTTCTTCTAAATTCGAGACAATTAATTAATAGTAAAACATAACATTCTCTACCAGAGCAGTAAATCAAACTAGCTAATCCTTTCTAGATAAATATAAATATCATGTGAGACTTTGATCTCAAGTGTGCCATTATTATCTTGTTACTTTCATGCTATATAGCAGGAAAGGCACAGGGAACCTACTATTAAGACACATTTCCGAAGACTTTTCCAAGTATTGCTCGTTGAGTAACGAGCTTAACGCCGGGCTCTGTCTTGTTACCAGTGCGAGGTTCTTTCTTCCACTTGAAAGACTAGTGTACTCTACATTGTATTACTATATATAATAAATTATATTCAAAATATCCATTCAAATGGAGTATTTGTCAGAAATCCAAAAGAAATAGGTTAAAAATAATACCAGAAAGCAACTAAAAAATTAGAAGACATTTTAACAAATATCAAAAACGAGTTAACCCAAGTTAAGGCAAGGCAAGGCCGTTAAAAAATGTATTTTTATAAACTATTATAAAAATCCAACGGATACTTCAAATACGCCGCGTCCATTACCATATGTAGCAATAGATACCGTGACCAATTCACGATTTTCGATCATAAAGCCAGCACGCGAACTGATTGATAAGAATAAAAAAAAACATATGTTTTATAGTATCTTCTAATTAATGCTGTACGAGTGTCGTGTTGATTTGTAAATTTGTCTGTCTGTTTTTGGTTTCTATCTCATAAACTTATTCATTGTGATTTCTACTTGGAGGAGAGAATTAATTTCTTTTCCTGACTCTGGTTATATGACAAATGTTTAAAAATTGGGCGGAGAGTGGAAAATGTGTCTTAATACTAAATTCCCTCTGCTTATTCTGACATAAGCGTGATGCAGAGTGAGGTGTTATCAGCATTTAATGGATTTCATAGATTCAGTGTTGTAGGGTGAGGAGCTCAGTACGGTACTTCAGGACTTAATACTATGTATTTGGTTAAGAGGCACAGAAAAAGTACACATTGGTAATCGCCTCTACTATCCAAGCCTCTAGCCAAACTTAGATATCCATTAAATAGTTATTTATTTGACTAAATACCGTTGTCAAACTAATACATTTTTCTTATTGAAAACATTTATCTTTTACACTGTAAGTTGCAATGATTATAACAAGGAATTAAAATTGATAGAAATACAGAAAAACCAAATATAAAAACAATATATGAAAAATAGCTTTCCGCTATGTCCTGTATATCACAGGGAATTTTAATGAAATTGCATATTGAATGGCGGGACACAACACCGGACTTTATTTTGTTACCGAAATGAGAAAATGAAAATAATTCATTAGTTGAGGCAATGCAACCCATAACCGTCGTTGGTTACTGTCAGACATAAAACGTTTCACGCTGTATCCCTCACATAGTGATGTAGAGTGAACCTGGTAATCTAGTGTTAAGACAAAAAATCTTAGCTTAATTAAAAAAAAAGAGTAACAATACAGTGCCCATAGACAATAGCGCTTTAAGCTTTAAGAATGATTCGACTAATTCCAAAACCTAATGTAGGAATAAATTACGGAACCGAGAAATAAGTCACAATTTTTTCCCATCTGACAACAAAATTAACTAAAGACATTTATTTACATACAAAACACGTCAAATTCTAACCAATGATGCGTTAACTCAATGAATATTTGATACAATTTTATAAGTTTCAATTATTTATCGTAGGTAGGTTCCTTTCCCACGACCCCGTCGTTACGGGTGACTTAGCTATGTGTAGAAGACGTACTAAAAGAACTAATAGGTATTTTATTTAAGTAAAATCTAGATCATTTTCGCATAGAAAGAGAATGTCAAGACACTCTGTTGTTATGAGTGATCGTGGTCACTGTAGGGTTAAACTCCACCTGTATTTCCGGTTTGGTCTGAATAATGTAAATTTGACCGGACTGGCGACTGGCTTGTTTCAAGGTGGCAAAGTTAAGAAAACTCGGCGTTAAATTTCGCCATTCAACAAGCTCTCGAGAATTCGGCGGAACGTGGGGAGTGAAGAGAACTAGGTTTCAACCTAACGTTGAGGCATTTCGTTCAAACCTAAACTCCTAAAATCCGAATCCACGAAACATCGAACCTTTTGTGAAGGGTGGAACTTAACATCATCAAATTTAATTGTTTTCGTTTCCACTCTCTGGTTATAAGACAAAGCGCGGCGTTGAATTTCGCCCCTTAAAACGCAATATCTTGAGAATTAAGCGGAAAAGTGACACACCAAGTGTCCTAATAGGCTCCCGCTAGTTATCCTACAACATCAGGAATACAGCGTGAAAATAAACAAAATCTATCTCTTTGGCGCTCACTCTTAATCCCGTTAAAAATAACATTGTTAGTATCAACTAAAAAACTCATCTTGACCATTTTTTTTTACGATCAGTAATATTAAATACTACTAATTACGACTAGATGCCATGTTTGGTTAGTTTTTAGTTGTTTTCTATATATATATTAATATTCATACTGTTTCCAACAAATACAAAGGGCTGGAAATGTCATAGGGGGTTATACTATACAGGTAAAGCGACGTTTACTCTAGAAAGTAAGCGGATGGGTTTTTGCAAAATTATAAATTCATTGAATGGACTAAGTAATTAACCTAATCTTAGGTTTTACTGTTTTCTTTATGGGTTATGGAAGTACTTTACGATCGATTCAAATTTTATATAATGATAAATAATATTTGTCACTTGGTTTTACGTGTATTTTTAATGTAATAAGTTTTTTTATTAGACTAGATATTAGGTATTATTTGTGGGTAGTTTTAAAAAAAATGTTCATAGTGAGACCTTTTTACTGTTTTTAAAATAGCAACGTTTTGTTTTTTTTTAATGTGAAAAAGTCTATTTTATTGTTTCTTTTATTGAGGTTAATGATAAGAATAAAAAGTATAATTAAATTATTAAAATATTATTATGTATATATTTTTTAAGGCCAGTCGTGGCGCAGTGGCACGAAGTGTGACTGTAAAACCGACTGGTTGTGG
>DWAN01003761.1:0-12981 GCA_018230445.1 Heliconius hewitsoni
CTTACCATCAGGTGACCCGCACGCTCGTTTGCCGTGTCTTTTCCTTAAAAAAAAATGCACTATATAATTTGGTTTTTCTATATCATAGATTCCTAGTAAAAGAAAATCTTAAATTATCGAAATTATCAAAGTAAAAGAATCCCTAGCAATTAATTTTGCATTTATTTAAACACTTACATACTAAATAAGTAAATAAATGAGAAAATTGACAAATAGCTATCTGAGTGAAGAGGAATATTCCTGCACTTCACATAGCGCCAGATGAACAAGGCTGCATCAAGGGCCTTGTATGTAACAAAAGTTAATATATAATTAGTTATAATTAAGATAACTTGTGAGTGATAACATTAGGTTATCGTGGTGCAGTGGCACTAGAGTGTGATTGTATAAGTAAGTAAATTAATATATATATATGTCGAGGTCGCCATTTAAATTTTACGAGGCGTGAAGAATTAGGTTACTGTTTGAATGTATAAAAATAAAATTTATAAATAGTAAACAGAATAACTCCATACAGATAAGTCAGTGCTGTTTAACGGCATCGATACTTTTGCTGATAATTTAATTTTCTTTCGCAGAGCTTTACTTTTTATCAAATGGCAAAAAAATAATATCTTCGAATGAGATTTAATTTAAAAACCAATATTTTAGGGCATGGCATGTCATTCTATTATAATTACATTGATTAGAAAAAAATATATAACGACTTTCATTTCAATTATTTAAGTATTAAATAATCCTTATATAAATAGTTTATGCTATTTTGTTTACTATATACAATGTAAAAAATCTTTATATAAAGTGGTTGACCTTCATTTCAATTTCCATTTCAGGTTAATTCCTATATTTAAAAATCAATACGTATACAAAAGACATTAGTAACGTCATTCCGGAATACAGGTGAAGTAAAAGAAACAATAATATTCTCTTATAAAATGGTGTTTACACCAAACTTAGTTATAATTTTTACATGAATATTTCAGTATTAATGATCTCGTCTTATGACTCCGCTATCGCACTTTGCAGATTAAATGTTTCGTTTCTATTTTATTTTAGAAACTTTACAGACAAATTTAAATTTACTAGTCTTGTAAAAGTGTACTTTTAAAAGAAATAATCTGTAGTTCTTTCAAAAGTAAATTATCTATTGTATTGTATTTTTGTTAAGTTCGCAATAGGAATGTCAACCAAATATGAGATTTACCAACAGTTTATTTGTAGAGCGGCGTTGAGTTCCTTTACGTAACATGCAGGGTCTCGAATCGGAGCGAAGCGAAGCGAGCGAAGAACAACATATCTTGCCACTGGACGCAGTTTTCTTCACCTAACCTGCAATAAGAAAAAAAGTTTCAAAAGAAAAATCAAACAAATTGTCTGTAAATTCGGTTTGCCGGCAATAATTTTACGTGAAAAAGTAATAAAAATATATTGATGAAAAATTGCATATTATGTGTTGAATAAAATATTATGAATAATTATCATTTTGTATACAACAAAGAAGGTGTTAATGAAAAATTACAGTTTTTTTTCTATAAATAAATTTACTTTTTTTAACAATCGTTAGTTAAGATATTTTTTAATTACACAGATTAATTACAAGTAAGAATAAATAGATAGATACATCACAAGCCGAAAGCTTAGACAGATCGTGTCTCTCTATCGCTTGCTCTGCGCTCTCGTTTCTACACTCGGTTCAGGCGAAACGTGACAATGGATGATGCTTTTTCGTGCGTGAAACCGGCATTTATATATTTAAAAGACGCTGTCAAAATTAAGTAACCATTTATTCTATGAGATCAATCTACGATGTCTAACTACAGAAGTACAGCCACCACCAACCGGACTTACAGCGGGCAAGCAATTAAAACTTTACATATAAGCTTTTTGTTTTATTATAACTTTAATTAAGTTATATGAACTTATAATGAATCGCGTATCAAAAACGAATTCTCTGATTTTTTTTTAATGAAAATTTTGGACGTTGTTAAACTTAACAAGGTAAAACAATCAATCATGCTTGGGGTCATCATCAAAGGGTCTTTGTGATTTTATTAAACAAAAAACCTGAGTTATTACAAAAAACTGCTATTTTATCTTTTTTACTCTGCTTTGTTCAGCTTCACGCTGTATCCCGCATATAGACTGAAGGAACTTACTATAAATACATTCCGTTCCCTACTTTTTATCAAATATTCGAAACATTGCATGTTGTGCAAGTAAATTATAATTATTTCTTTCACTATATGGGGATCGACCTCGTGTCGCTCCGTCACAATGGCCTCGCTATAATTAGGTACCATTGTATACAATAAAACTGCATTAAGCTACAGTAATAGAGGCGGTCGTGGCGCACGAGCACGCGACTATAAACGCAACGGTTGTGGGTTCCCACTCGGAAGAATGAAATATTTAATATTTTCGTTTCCTCGCTCTGGGACCTAGCCTAGTTTAGGTTTATAGGTTCCCTGTGCCTACCCTGATATATGTGGGGAGTACCCAGTGTATAGTATATTATGAATCTGAAAAAAGAACGTACCTAGTAAAAATATGAGTCTTTTGCGTCTTTTGAATTCAAAACCATCACAACATACACGGCTAAACATTTTCTAACTATCCCCAATTATTATGTTAGGTATTTTTTGTAAAACTTTTACTCATATATATTTTTTAATTAAGCCATTGCTTTGAAACATTCTCTATAAATGTAAAATTTCAATGTTCTCTTTACATTTGCTATTAAATACAGCGCAGTGTAGAGAGAAAGTCTGCGGTTAGAATTAATTAATACAGCGTATTTTCTAAATTTACTTTTATTTTCTGTGATTCGTAATAATATTAAGTTATTTTTTTTTAAAGCTTTAACCTGTAAGTATTCCGCTCATAGCAGGGTAAGCAGAGGGGACCTGACTTCCATTCCCAGCTTTACGCCGAAAATTATCTGCATTTAAATAAACGTTCCTATGAGATGGAATCGCATCCACCATCATCTGGTATAGTAATCCCAAAGACCATCCCAGTCCCAAATGCGCTGCAATAGTGGCAAATTTACGTAAAGTTATAACTATCAATATATATATAATAACTACAGATTTCGTAGTGGCACATTTTTACGATTGTAAATTCGACAGCGATGGGTTCTTTATCGGAGAAATTATTATTACGTGGTGTTCGACTCAACACGCAAAATCTAGAAAATTCTAATTAAAAAATAGAAATAATAATTTCAATAATTTAACATGGCTCTTGATACGTTTAATAATTAGAACTCTTATTCGTTGTGATCGTTAGTAATATCAGATTAGAGATTCAGAGGTAAAAATATTAATATAAAATCTACAATAAATTCAATATAAATACAAATAAAACACATTATGATAAATAAAATAGTCAGTCTGTCAATTCTGCGTGACATTTCTTAAGAATATCTAATGTAGTTAAGGCCAGTCGTGGCGCAGGGGCACAAAGTGTGACTGTAAAATCGACTGATTGTGGGTTCGAACCCCACTCGAGGAAATGAAATATTTATTTACATATATATTTAGATTTTTTCGCTTTGGTGTGAAAGCAAAACGCGGCGTTGAGTTCCGCCACTCAATACGCAACTCCAGAACTCGGCGGAAAGTAGGGAACGAACTGTCTTAACACTCTAGGTTTCCTCTGCCTACTCTGTAGTGCGCGGGATACAGCGTGAAGCTGATTTGTTTTAACCTATATTTAGCTATATTCACTTAATCCAGCACTTTATTACCAGTGAAGCCAAGTAGCAGTCGGTTGCGACTATAACATCGGTTAATAGTAAAATATAAGGTCAATGAATGAAACTAACTGATCGTTTATAATTTATAAATTGTTACCATTTAATATCTTTATAACATTTAAATAAATCTGTCGACGTACGTCGATATGCCTTTATTGTCAGACATTGAATGTACTCATATCATATAACATTTATAAACCATAATATTTATATAATAATAATTTTATATAAAATATTATAAATAATAGTATTATATTTATATTTCCTTTTATAGTAGTTAATATTTTTAAATATATATAAACATTATATTTAAGAACCAAATCTATTTAATTTTAATTTCACACTTCACGCGCCTAACAAAGATGGAGGCAAGCATTCTACGTATTTAAAAATTGTTTAATTATTATTTAAAAAAAAAAAAGAAACAAAACATCTTCATGCAGTTATTTCCACTTAATTTTTAAATAATATTTATTTCTGTACATTAAAGGCATTATATGCTTTAATATTACTCCTCTGTGTTTTAATAAAATCCTAATAAAAACTTACCGACGAAGTAATTATAAAACAAACAATCGTAAATAGTTAAAGCACTTATAACTTATTTTAGCAGCCTTGAATAACAATATCACAATTTCTCATGCTTTTAAATTTAAAATAAAACTAAATGTACATTAATTATAATTTAAACCTTCTCTAAACATTTTTAAACAACCATCTTTCACCAGACGCGTTTCTCCTCTGTTTCTTTTCTTTTTTTTGAATTTGACGTTGACAGTAGCTTATTCAGCCAACGTGATATTTTGCAGTATTATAAATATTAATGATGTTACTATTTCTTTTAAATTATAATGCATACTGATTACTTGTAACTATTAATTTATTTTTAATAAATAATTATAATAATAAATATATTTTATATTTGCAAGTTTGTCTATGACATATTACTTTACTTTAATATTACTTCTGAATGGAACGCGTAATTAAAGAACTGAACTAAACTATTATTTATAAGATTGTATTTATCGTAAACTATAAATTAAATAATATAGTAATTAATATTTTTTTATTAATTATATTATTCACCTACACATTTTATTTATGGTATGGATCGTTACAGAGGGAAATGGAGTGTCTTAACACTAGATCTCCAGGGCCTATTAAAAATAAAATTGACCAATTTTATTTGAACTAAAACATTTTCATATATTTCACCAACACTATAAAAATAACGAAACAAGCTGGCTGCTCTAGTCTTTATCCGTGCCATTTGTGTCGGAGCATTTATTTTTCCAATCCAAACAGTTTGATTGATGGACGTCGTTTTTGATCGCCTCTTTTCTATTTTGATCACACCATATAGACGTATTGATTAGTGTAGATTTGATTCTTATTTGAGGAAATATAAGTTTATTTTTCAGAATTACCCTTCATTTCATAACAAGGTCGGTCTTGACACTAGATTTTCAATAAATCTAGTCTCTTGCCTTATTAATAATATTTTAAAAGTCATTATTTCTCCTTTTTATCTGTACGCAGATGATTTGCAGTTGTACCGTTACAGTAATTTAAATGAATTGCTTGAATGACTTCAAGGGACTTGGAGGTTTAAATAACGATCTCAGTTCTATACAATCGTGGGCTGAATCTTTTGGTCTTTTAATTAACCCTACTCACGGACTATTATCATAAGCAGCAATAGACAGAGAAAAATCAACTGAGATTCTGTACCAAAGATACTCTACTCAGGAGTGCCAATTCCCTATTATAGCAAAGTCAGTGATCTGGGTCCTATCATTGATTGTAGCATGTCCTGGGCACCACATATCAATGCGATCAGCGAGTGCATGCATTTCTCCTTCAAGTCGCTTAGGCGTCCCCAATATTTCCTCCCTGGCAAAACCTAAATTATGCTAGCGCAATGTCTTCTCCTTCAAATTCTCGATTACGCTGATGTTTGCTATTTGGATGTGACCGAAGAGCTATTTAAGAAATTAGAGCGACTTCGAAATCTCGCCATACCCTTTATGTATGGACTGCGTAAGTATGACCACGTCTCTCAATTTCGTGCTCAGCTTAATCCGTCTTCACCGTGATATGCACATCCTTACTTACTTTACCTTTTAAGATTAATTACCAAATTTTGATAGTTACCTACGTTCCCTCTTCAACATTCTCCCCCATCTCTCACCCTCTATGCGCTCGAGATACCTATAAGCAGTATCAAATTTTTGCAAAAATCTTTCACTATGTATGCCGCATCACTTTAGAACCAACTCCCTATCCCTTACTGTTCTTGAAATCCCAGTTAAAAAAAACATTTATCTGCTACTATGAACAATTGACTTTTATTCAGATAGTATTTTTTTTGAGCAAAACAACCGCACTTCACGTATTTATATATATTGTCATAAATTTAGTATAAATGTATGTATTTATTTTATATAATTTGTATTTATAAATACATTGTATGTATGTATAAGATATATGTATATTTGTATATGTATCTAATTATGTACTTGGATATTATGTTCCCTCTTTACTGCTAAAATATATTTTTTTATTATTTTAGCATCTGCAGTGGAAATCAAGGAAACAAGAAAATGCTCCCAAAAAATGTTTAGCTTGATCCCCATTTATAATAACATACAAAAAACGAAATTGCAAGCAATAAGTATTGATATACATATAATAATCGTGAAAACCAAGTAAAAAGAACTTATAACTAATTAAATTCTTGAATACAAAATTAAAGATTAACTTACTTACATAAGGGAACTGAGACAATATTATATTTCAAACAAATTACTAATTAGCATCTACATTATTGTTGTAAGTAAAAACTGTTGTTCATTTCAAAATGATTATTCATCCATCCCAGTTTAAATTAACCACTACTTTTTTAATCATGAATTCTCTTTTGTATGGATAAAATACTTTTAGATTAATTCCATGTTGTCTAAAGTTTTGTTTTCCGTTTATTTAACTTTACGCTTTATCCCCTACGTAACAGGATAGGCTAGTGTTAAGACATTACGTACTTATTAAGACCTACCCCGTTCCCACATTCAATCGTACTCTGCAGTCATTGCGTGTTGATTGGCAGAACTTAACGCCGCGCTTTGCCCAGCTTTCTTATCAGAGCAAGGAAATGAATATATTATATATTTAATTTCTTCAAGTTAAAACCATATCCTGTAGCGTATACAGTTATAAGATTATGCTCCTGCACCACCACTATAATTTGAATAGTTCATTTATTTTTGATTACAGTTGAGTATTTAAGGACATAAAAGTAACCGGAGCCGTTATTAGCAGGTAAAGAATAAAATTTGATACTTTAACGAGTAAGTTTTTAGATTTTTTCCACATGCATACAAATCTATAAAAAACAAAAGAATAGAAGAAAAATTTTCGTGACGCGTAGCCTATTTCAGGCAAAATGTCGTATAAAGGGAAACAACGAGTGTCGTAAAAAGGGAAACAATAAATAATACTTGTCACGTATCAAAGAAGTCTAGAGACTGTTCGTAAAACGTATACTGCATATCCTGCATATACAAGGAAATACAAGAGAAAATTGGAAATATAAAAGTGACACGAAAAACGAAACGAAGAACGATGCACGTCGAGGAACTATTTAATATATTACTATTTAATAATTATTTCACAGCACAGGTCTTTCATTTTTAAGTTTAGGGTCTTTGTTGATCAGATTTGACTGTAAAACCGACTGGTTGTTGGTGAAGTTAAGACGTAATGTCTAAAAATTCATGTAGCTTGCTAATAAAGTTATGTTGCGGAACTCAACGCTGGCATCTTTAACTAGACCTCAATACCAAAATATTGTTTAAAAATAATTAGGTATATAATATATATATATTAACAAAAGACAACATGTTTTCTAATTAACTTCCACCGCAATATCTCTGGGTCTCTGGCCAGAAGAAATCAAAAATCTTTGATTAATTTGAAACAAATTTTACTCTTCCTTTATTTAAGGGTTTCGTACTTCAAAAGGAAAAAGAAGAGAACCCCCCCTATAGCACCAATTTGTTGCCCGTCTGTCATTTAAGATTGTAGGAAGGTATGAAGGTGAAATTATTATAAAAAAAAAAGTCTTTAGTCATTTAGAGCTCATTAAAAATCAAGCTTTTTCAGTCAACGCAATCAAAAAATAAGGATTCAAATTAAGGATTAAAAACTCATCAAATATTTTTTGCTGAATTTTGTATGAAATTTACCGCGTTTTTGAATGTGAAAATTTAGAAATATTTTATTATAAAAAGGTATAAGATAAGAAAATTATTATTGAACTTTTATAATTTATATTACGTTTATTATTGAAATTTTTATAGAACTCTCGGTGGACGAATCCGACTTACAATTGACCGGATTTCATTTTACATGAACGTTTAAATTAATTCATATAATTAACGGGGAAATACCTAAAGGAAGTCTCTGAAAATATGTTACTTCTGTACTTCTGTATATTTAAAGTCGCTATAGACGTTTTGTTTTAAGATAATTTCCTTAAAATTTTCGAAGCAATCATGGCGCAGCGGCACAACGGTTGATTGTAGTTTCGGTTCTTTCTAGGGCATCTAGGGGGATACATTTACTAGGGAATGTCTTAAAACTACATTCTCTGCCTACCGTTAACGTGCCGTTATATGCGGAATACCTACATTTTATATAGTCCTACTCTGTAGTTAAATGTTGGTCAAGTAAAACTGTAAACATACGCAATCTCAGTAAATTATTAATTACTTCAACTTATAGAGAAAAACTACAGCTAATTTATAATAAACGGGTCTCGCTGCACAATGGAATGGTATGATATCGAATTTCGTGCGACTGGAAATGCGACAGGTTTCGAGTTCGACTCCCAATTAATTTAATTTAATTTGTTCGCTCTGGTTTCAACGAAACTTGTTACATGCGAAATGCAGGTTAAAGTTGACACAAAAAGATAAAATTTTATGTCTTTAATAATTAATTATTAAGGTTTAATACTTTCCAACTTTATTCGAAATCAATCAATTGACTTACGACTTCACATTTCACACATAAAAAAATTGTGATCTGAAAATGTGTTGTGATCGGAACCCCGGGAACTTACATTTTTTTTTATATTCGTAATGAAATTAATTGGAAAATTTACTATTGTATAAATATTAGCTTTGCCTTGGGCTCTACCCGCGTAGTCATATGGAGCCAAGAGTGTGTATGACACTTTCTAAGTGCGAGAGGTATCTCTTACTGAAATATAACAGTTAGTTTAATAAAACCTTTATATTTAATAAAAAGAACTTTAATTTGATCCAGTGGTTTCTAATATTAGGGCGTTCAATCAAACAAACTCTTCAGCTTTATACAACTATATAGAAAGCTTTATAGAAAACAAAATATTACCTACAAGATAATAGAAACAAAATTACAGTATTTCTTTATTCTAGCAAAAGTTTTTGACTTTTCAGCCTTTACAAATTCTCGACTCAACTCAAGTAAAGTTACTGAATTCGCGAGTTTGTTTTCGGATAAGTCTCATGAAATGTCTCTTTATTATTTTAGTTCGTTACTTGTATGGTATTGCAAAGATTTTTTGTTTTATGTAAAAGAAATTTATATTATAATTAATATCTTAAGACATTCTCATCTAAAATTATAAAGGGTTAATATTTATGTATGAAAAGAAATTCGAGTTTTGTATCGAAAAGGGAGTAAATTTTTTGGGAATTTTTTGCACAATTTTTTCAGTGCATCTACTGTTATCCACGTAAGCCCTTTCTTTACGTCCTGGTCCACTTTTGATTTCTTTTTACGTTTTTTTTTAACACACTTTGTTAAGACACTTTGTTGCCCAGTATCCGCTGAATTTTTGAGACATGATACCTATATTTTGCAAATATTTTATATTATATATATTTATTGTCATCAAAATAAGGAAAGCTATTTTGTTACTGGTTTTCAAATAAAAAATACAATGGGACGACAGTGAAAGTGTAAATTATTTAGTACGGACCAGAGTTTCTAATTAAAACGCCACCAGTTCAATTAGGAGAGAAGAATGGATCCTTTATTAGTGAAGCAATATTTTTCATTTGCAAAATCTTAAATAGTATCCTTGTTTTATTTAATCAAAAGAAAATACTAGGGCGCTGAAAAAAGACAAATTTGTTGTTATCAATCAGTATGCTATCCGTGATATAAATAAAGCCACGCGCCCAGCTATTTCACTGACAAAATTATCTTTAGCCTCTCAAGACTATTAGTGAGACACAACACTAGAGTAAGCCACACTCGAGGGAAAAAAATATTCATACTTCCTTCCTCTTAAAACAAGACGAAGCTCGGCGTTGAACTACGCCACTTAATATATGTCGAAAATTGGGCGGAAAGTGGGGATCGCGGTATCTTAACACAACTTAGATCCCTTTTTTCTACCCTATATGCGGAATTTTAGAAATCGAATTGTATTAAAAATAAAAAAAAATTGATCAGATTTTTTTTTTAAATTGTACTATAAACATTTTTTATTATATTTCCTATTTAAAATGGGTATTTTTGAAGCCGGTGCCAATATTATTTAGTAGTTATCTCCTAACTTTATTCTTTTCTTAGCTAGTACCGATGCACATATTACGCGCAAAATCATATTAAGAGAGTTTGATTATTTGTAACTTTATTAATTTGTCTCCGTCCAGCCCATTCTTATAGAAAGTGACATCTGAATGAAACATGTGCGACGTGGACTGAACTGGAGAAACATTTAAAGCATACAATAATCAATTTTATTTTTAAACTAATAACTTCTTATGGCTAAATAGACTGCTTCGTTACGTAGCGCGTTACGCCAATTTCAATATTAAATAGTTCAATTCAGATTTGTTTAAATTATCACATTTGTCGGGCGTGCCGAGACGCACGTATCTTTTTTATATTTTTTTTCTGATTTAGCAAATAAAAAAAATATATAATAAGTGGATAATAAAGCATATTCTATTCAATAAATATGTTGTCACCTTCTGAATAATTTCGAGACATTGCATTTAAAGTCATCGCGCACTTTGCTTTGTTAGTAGAGCGAGGTGTTTATTTAGTTTCACGCTCTACCTCGTGCAAATCAGAGTAGGTAGAGGGAACCTGGGAACCTGTTGTTAAGTTACATCGTTTACCATTAAGGCACTCCCTACTTTATCTATTTATAATTTTATTTTTTTATGTAAAATGGAACCTGTAATCTATAAAGCACACATCTCAACCACAAATCCAATACATAATTAAAACAATGAAACAACATAATAACTATCTTACAAGCAATTAGTTAGGGCGACAAATTAACAGATGTTTTAGAAGTCCATGATTGATCGACGCGCTTGATTGATGTCATCTAACGAAGTACAGTGTGTAACCGATGAGTGGCTTAAATTGATTTAGTGAACATTTTTGCTTTGTAATGTTTTTAAATTGATTTTTAATATTCGCTAACGTGTGTGTAATTTTCGGCTAATTTTTTATTTTATTTTTTTGTTTTATTTTTTACTATTTATATAGAGGTCAGTCAAGAATATTGAATGACCTCGTTACCAGAGCGAAGAAATAAAAATATTAAATATTTAATTTCCTTAAGTAGGGATTGGACCCAAAACCTGTCGCGTTTACAGTCGCACATTTGTGCCCCCTGCGCCACGTCTGGTCTCAACAGGGTTTTGATCTCTTTTAATTATTTCACTTCTAGCTTCAAGCTCAGAAGGACAACAATCAACATTACCACAATTAATTATTAGCTTTAGTTATTTTTCTAAAGTCACTAATTCAGATCAGAGCCCGTTTTAGCGCAGGGACATATCCACTGTAAACAACAGTTGTGGATTCGAACCCCGCTCGGGTGACTAAGGTATTTAATATTTCATTTTTCAAAGTGCGGTGTTGAATTCCGCCACTCATCACGCAATATATCCGGAATTAAGTGGAAAGTAGGGAACGGAAATGTCTTAATGGTAATGGAGTGCCTTAACACTAGGTTCCCAGGTTTCCTCTGCCTACTTATGAAGCTAAAAATAATAATTTGTAACGTGACGAAGTACGTCTCTATGTAAGCTAGATTTCTTCGTAAAATAAAAGATACACAGAATGGCAGGTATCAGCAGAGACCGTCGCGTTTGGCGCTCCGTTCTGGCCAGCCCGCTAGGGATAAAGTGTACTAAATAAAAAAAATAACATAACTTTATATAAAGTATCATTTATTTTATTACAAAAAAATCATAGAAGTAGATCATACCAAAATTAACTATATTTTCAAACACACCATATTATAAACTTTCAATAAATCTAAATATTTCGGCTTCCCGAACTAAATTAGACGCAAAGTGCTTATCATTTTGATAGATTTTAGAATATCATACGGAAATTTACTAAATCTCCTTGTTGTTTTGTACTAACTTTAACTCAACTCCACTCAATTTAGATAAAGTTACAGAGTAGTTATCTTTATTTAATAAATATAATAATCTTCTTATGTCCTAATATTATAAATATAAAAGCTTATTAGGATGGATATTTGATTTGATTTCACAAAAATCTTATGAACTGATTTGATGTGCTTAAACATCAGAAACACATAAGCTTATGATGATTTATGAAAAGGTTTGGTAAAATTCAATTCAAGGTAACAAAGTGTGACTGTAAATCGACTGGTTATGGGTTCAATCCCCACTTCCTCGAAATGAAATATTTATTTAAATTAATATTTCAATTTCTTCGTTCTGGTGTCGAGACGAAGCGCGGCGTTGAGTTCTGCCACTCAGCACGCAATGCCTCCAAAACTCGGCAGAAAGTGGGGAGCTGAATGTCTTAACACTAGGTTCCCTCTGCTTACACTGCCCTGTACGGGATACAGCGTGAAGCTAATTTAATTTTTATTTTTATTTTTAATTTATACAAAACCTTCGGTGTCCGAAGTCCAAGCCCGAAGTGCCAGTAAGATACTGGTTTTCTTATGTAAATACTATAATAGGTTCAATTTCCATTCGGGAGAATCAATTATGTTCTTTTCGCTCTAGTTACAATACTAAGTGCGGCGTTTAACACACAATATCTCAAATAATATGTGAAACTAAAAAAATATAGTACTAATGTGATAACTTACTTAACTTAACTTAGCTTTACGCTTTATCCCTAGCGGGGTAGCCAGAGAGAACGGAGCGCCAAACGCTACGGTC